>JACDIX010000266.1:0-106072 GCA_019843635.1 Fusarium siculi
TAATATTATCTCGGGCCTGAATTGCAACAGTTTTTGCTTTGCCAAAAGCATATTGCCTTTAGGTTAAGAGGGTTGACTGCCGATAAGCTTATCCGGATTTGGCATGCTTTGCGGGGAAGCCCTAAAAATAACGCGTGCAAAGTTATGCAACTCCATTACAGCCAATAAAGTCGCGTATCTCAACCACGACACAACCTTATGCTCATTCCAGCCAGCGCATAAACAAATTACAACAAGCCTAACAAATTCCAGTCCGCCCGATCATCCAGCGCGAGTCCCGACAGGGCATTCATCGCCGACAATCCGTGATCAACTCCCTGTAAGATCACGGCACATTTCATACTAAGTTTTCAGCTCTGCCAGAATGGCGGGGATGATCGCTGCTCTCAATCAGCCTTATGCCCTCCGATGGAACGTGGCTTGACTCTATCGGGATTAAAGTGAGCATGGTGAGACAGTCAATCAGCGATTAACTGCCTTTGCGAGTTAGCTAGGGCCATAAGTGGCTTGCAGCTAGGCAGTAAAGACTAAGACGGTGAAATTTTGGACCGTTGATTGATGGCGGTGTGCTGCATTATAAGAGGCAGATGTCGTTCCAGCTAAAGGCGCTACTCATCATTCTGCAGAGTCAGATTAAGCTTAATTCCAATTCATTATGAAGTTCAGCACCATCCTCCTCGTTCTTGCCCCTCTTGTCTCCGCAGCTGCTTCGAAAGAGGCCGCTGCTGGCCTTCCCGACCTTGCCTCGGCCAGTGAGAAGGGCCACGATCTCTCTTCGCACGGCGAGGGACTTCAGCTGGCTGCCAAGGTCTGTCCAGCCAAGTTCCCCCGAAAGTGCTCCCTCGGAAACTTCTGCTGCCGAACCCTGAAGTGCTGCAAGAAGGAGTGCTGTCAGAACTCGGCGAGATACTGCAGCAATGGCCGTTGCTACAAATAGATGGCGAGAAAATCAGACATAAAGTAAGTTCAAGACAAGCTTTTAGTAATAACAGGGACTAACCAATTGTAGCCTGGATGATACAACAATGGATGGATTTGAATAGGTTCAAAGGTTGGAAAGAATGCCCTACACACTGAGATTCAGCATCTTGGAAAAGAACCTCGATATGATCAAGGTAGCATAAGAATGAATGGACGAGCTTTTATTTCAAAAGTCGCGATACATCATAACCAATCTTGTACCCTTCTGTTTCACGCTATACATCCACCTAAGTTAGAACCACATTTGGCTGAGGATCATTTGGCCTGTCCCAAGGAAACCCATTCCTAAACAGAAGCTCTTCCTTCGACTTCTCCGTAGACATGACCACCACGCACGAGTATTCGCTGACATTCATGCTAATAATTCGATAAAGGCCTCGCGCTATATGCTTCGTCACCTGAGTGACCGCATGGTGAACATGTTCATTGGTGCCTGTTCGCAGGATGGTGAAGTTAGAGGTTCCGTTGATGTTGATAAAGATTACATTGACTCTGTTGATGACTGTGCCAAATCCTGGAGCTGGTGGTGGCCATGATTCGGGGTTGGTGGAAGGGTCAACTGTATAATGGAATGCGGGCTGATGTGCCATTATGCGTGGTTATTTGATGCGATAAGAGATGCGGCGTCTGTGGCAGAAAGTGATGAATTGTGCACAGCACGATAGACAGGTCAGTATGCATTTATGTATCACTTTGCCGAATGTAATCATCGGTCCAATCATTTGTCATTTGGCGAAGTGGTTTGGCACATGCCAACAGCTTTGAAATTTGCAGTCACTTGACACAACAGCGCTTTCCAGCAATGCCGCTTCGAGTTTGTAGGTAGCCAATGGCATTAATGCCGCAACAAGATGAATGAGTCTTAATTTTAAGCCTATCACTCTTATCTCATGCTTAGTGAGTTGTATACAAGATAAGGCAGGTAGTATTTTCGCTCTCGCATGTAGTAGTTGTAAATACTAAGCTGATACCTAAACAAACTATAGACACGCAGCTAGAGAAATAGGTAAAAGTTGGTGGTATAGGCTTAAAGTAATATATATTAAGACGAGGAAGGACGTTGCCATGTAATAACGCCCTAAGGGTAACTGATTTGATATACTAGCTTGGGGACTTGGAGTTTGATGCCCTTTTACTCTGTTCTTTTCGCATTTGCACTGTCGCGGTAATTTTTCTTCTTCGTTGTGACTTCAGTTTTAGTTGTTGGTTGCTCTTCCATTAGAACAAAAGTACTCATGCCGTTATCCGTGTTCCACATTAGGTCCCATCAGCTGGCCCTGGATGATCAAAAGTTCCACCGCTCTTGGAAAAGATTGGCTGCAGACAGGCACAAAAAGTCACTCGATATAACGATGAATCGACTGGATATCATGTTAATCGATGGGGCCCAGTCGGTATTCTATATTTTACCATCAGGATACGACAATTATATAGTGTTTGTTTGACAAGAAGCAGTGGCTTCGTTTAGATTCGACTGAAATCAGACCTGTTTAATCTCGTAAATACGCAGACCCTCAATATATCTAGATCTATTGCGCCTTCATCCTGGCTACGGCTCGAGCGGCAGAGCTTTACCTCTTTTAATTTCAGCCTAATGGTTAATCATGCATGTAGCCATGTGTGAAACCAACAACCAACAACCAACAGCTAAGAGATAACAGTCACGATGCTTCATTCTGGCATGGAGCCCGGGCACACTTGCATACGGCAGCCAACACCGTAAAGCTTAGCGATTGCAATGGAATTTACTTGCCGAGTCTTGCGCCTACCCATCGAGCAGGCGATTTGGAGCTTTCAACAACAAAGAATATTCCCAAGGGCCGACACTGACTGTCTGACTTTCGCGTATATAAGGAGACAATAGTTCCCATGCAAATAGTACAAGCATCTCAAGCCGGCACATCCTCCTACCTTGCAAGTCTTACAAATCTCTGTAAGTCACCACAGTTCAATTTTGGATAGCACCATCTGACTTATTGTTATGCCATTAGGATCAATTCTCCTCAACATGTTCGGAAAGCAAATTGCTGGGAAAGCACTCCTCACCTTCGCCACCACGGGAGCCTTGTTAGGAAACACGGTGCTCGGCCTGCCTGTGACCCCAGCTGAAAACGACAAAGTGGGTAATGTCGATGAGGTTTAGCAAGTCTTTTATTCTGTGGAATGCCAGGCAGCAACTTGGGGAATAGCCTCCCATTGCCAGGCTCGGTGTGATGATCGGGGTGACCTGACGTTCAACCATACGCGATGCCCTATTGGAGGAATCAATGCTGATGATGTCTTATCTGATTGCTATTGCATCGGGGAATGCGTCCCCTGCAAGAAGGAGGGTAAAGAACAAGACTAGGAAGCGCCGTCTTGCAGTTAACGAGAGAAGAACAATAGAAGAGAGGGTCTGATATTGAGTTAACATATCTTCCGAGGAGACAGCAACGCAGTACATGGTATACCAGTTTGCAGCGCCCTTCTCATAAAGAAAATATCGGCTCTATTGTTGGACTTATCTTCCCGTCCTTTGCTTGACTTACCTCCTGTATTACAAGCACTCTTCGTGGAGGCACAGCCCTTAGCTTACATCCATGCAATTAAGTATGATCGAGCTCTTAAGTATGTACTGATGGTGTGTAGTCTGGGCTGTGCAGAGCTGAAATGTAAGAAACGCGACATTGTCTCGTTGATTCTTACCTTATCTTATCTTATCGCCTTTACCCAAGTCGCGACTTTCAGCCAGCCATCGTCACCCACAGGCTGTCGATCACTAACATGATTGGACGCGTCTGAAGCGTGTCCGCTAATAATTGGCGATTTGTCAAGCACTGCCCCCGCCTGAAACATTGCTTATTTCCGATTAAATACAGGGTAGTCGCTGGCATTTCTGAGAGAAACATTCTTGGCGTTGTTTCGTTTCAATCCAAGACTTTTTGTTGAAACAATGTCTGATAGCACGAGTGCCAAAAGTACGGAACAGCCTGAAAACAATGTTCCGTCGTGGTCGTCGAGGTTGTATCGCCAGGTTGGGTTCTCCGCGAAAAAGACGTGGCAGGACAGAGGTGACATCATTCGTCATTCGAAAGAGCTCTTCACTGTAGGTTCAAAGATCTCACACAGAATCAATCTCATGAAATACAGGGTGCAAGTCCAAATGGTCTCTCATACTCTCCATTACCGACAGCCTCAAGTATACGACTTCTTGAGGTCAAGCCCGGGAACCCTAGCGAGATGCTGCAGTGCTCTCTCCATACAATTGACTTAGCAGATAGCCCCAAATACCATGCGCTCTCATACACATGGGAGTTGGACCCACCAAGCTTCCCTTACGAACTGAGATATCTGTCTCAAAAAGTCCCTAACTTTTCAAAAGTCGTCTCCAGTGGTGTCGATACGGTTAACCACACTCTCAATCGTCTCATGGTTCGGTCGCGTTCTGAACCAGCAGATCCAGATGCAAAGCCAGTCGAGAACACGACCGACCGAGACAAGATCCTCTGCGACGGCAAAGGCGTATACGTCAAATCTAACCTATACCAAGCTCTTCTCCAGCTCAGAAAAGCGCGTCCAGGACTGTACTGGATTGACGCAATCTGTATCAACCAGTCTAACCTTACTGAGCTGGGCCAACAAGTCCAAATGATGAATCGCATCTACAGTTCAGCGTCCCAAGTCACGATTTGGCTGGGTACTTGTCCCCACGTTTTCGCGCCCGGCGTAGCGAACCTTATTGAGATGACCAAATCCGGCCTTCCCGAGATCACCGAAGCTGCTGAATCCAAAGACTTTTACTACACCAGAGTCGGAACAACATCACTTTGGCATTTAGTGCTTTGCGTCTTCTTCATCGTCACGCGTAAATGTTTCAAAAGACTTTGGGTTCTGCAAGAATTATGCCTCGCCAAAGAAGCCATCTTCCTCTTAGGAGATTACAAGTTCGAGGCTGATGACATCTCCGTTGCTTTTGGTTGGATGAAAAGTATTCTGGGCGCTTGGAATACCAGTGGGTTACACATGTTTGCACAGATATTGACGTGGGTTGGCGACATGCCTGACCAGGCTGTCGGGTTGCTCAATTCGCGCCGCACCATTTCTGAGGGTGACAAAGTTGGTCTACAGGAATGGTTCAGGCTCGTCAAAAACCGCGAGGCAAGAGATCCGAGGGATATGGTGTACGGCGGACTCGCTTTGATCAAGCCAGAGACGCTATTGATGGACCCACGCTTAAAGCAAGGCTCCGGCAGCTCATCGTTAGATCACGATCAAATTGCATCAGACGGTAGACTACAATGGCTATCACTACATGCGGACTACGCTATCGAATTTCCTTCAGTTCTGGAGAAGGTGGCGCTGTGTATTTTGTCGGGTCCTGAGCCGATGAACCTCCTTTCGCTAGCAACGCGATACCGCAGTCCATTCTTCTACGATATGACGAGAGACACATGCATCCACTACTCGGCTATGAAATACGACAAACTGTCAGAGCTTGAACTCGATGTACCATCATGGTACGCGGTGCCATGGCTTGAGAACTCGCGGGGTATGAAGCCTCTCATCTGGCAAAACAGGACACCGCTCGAAAGCATCTTCAAGATGATCAATAGTCCATCCGTATCGGCTGACGGTAAATCGCTGTTTCTCGAAGCAGAAAAATTAGATATCATCGAGTCCTGTGTCTTGTATAATTTTTTCGGGGATCTGGCGCACGATATGGAGTCCATGATCACGCTGAGCTCCAAGGAGAATGAGCACGCACAGGAAGCTGCGGCGTTGAAGGATTCTTTCAACTACGCTCCGCCATTCCATCTGCTAGAAGTGATACTCAACATGACTGCATATCCGAGGCCCTCAAAAACGTCGCCTCTTGAAGTCTTCTGTGACCTTCTCACAGCTGGAACATGGAGAAGCCCGTCCAGCAGCAAGATGATCGGGTTCTGCCAGTGGCTCGACGACTGGGTAAATAATTACATCAAAGAACATGATAAAGAAAAGGCAAAAATCACCGGTGAAACTCTCATCTTGAAAGAATTCATCGCCAAAAGAGAACCCATCATGGCAAAGATTCAAGACGACTACACCAAACTACGCGCCGCATATCCCAATGAACCGTGGTCACCCGAGGATCGCAAAGCCATCCCGGAAGAACGCAAGACCCAGGCCTCTCACTTCGCAAGAACCCTGCAAAGAGCACAGACGGTCCGAGCTCTGTTTAAGACACAAAGCGGCAGACTCACCCTTGCACCGGCCTGGGCTGAAAAGGGCGATGTTGTGATGGCGGTGAAAGGCGGCAGGGTTCCTTACGTCTTTACACCAAGAGATGAGGACATTAAGCGCAAGATTGCGTTTAAAGAGAAGTATAACGGTGAGATTTCGATGGAGGCGTTGAAGGTGCGGCCGGGACATCAGGAGGCGCAGAAATGGGATGCGGCAAGTCTGCGGGGTGACATTGGAGGTAATGAGAGTTATTTACTCACTGGTGAAGCTTATTTGCATGACTCGGATTTGGAGGAGATTCTGGGGGCGGAATTGGAGTTTGGCAGATTACAAATCGTCTAATGAGATCATGCGTTGATGGAGAGTTTGGCTGTCATTTTCAGTTGCACACCTGGACCTTGACAAACTTCTGTCAACTTCTGTCATCTTCCGAGCTTGGATGTGCATGTTGCCCAAGTTGAGATTGATAGATCAGCTTCAGCCTGCACAGACTTTGTTTGTGGCTTACCAACTCTCCGGATCTCAGCGGAGCGGCAAATAACGGCGGTTATTTAACGACCGTGAATGATGAAATGAAGGCAACCACGGCGTAGGGTAATATCAGAATTACTCCGCCAAAAAAGCCACAGGAGCTGTTTAGACGCTTGAGGCTTGGAACTATTTCCAATAATTGGTTTGCCTTTTCGATATGCTTAAACAGCAGATGTAGGCCCAGCGGTTAAGCGATGTTTATCGACCACTGCGAGGTTGAGCTCATGTCACTCCAAATATTCTTACGTGATGCGATCAACAAAAAAGGAAGGAAATTCATGGTTCCGGTTCTAGATCCCCAGAAACTGGGCAAACTCAACCCCTGAAAGCCCTACTCGGGAACAGTCTCAGCGACGCTAGTACCTGAATTTAGCGCTGACTCTCGATATTACTCCGTAACCTCAACAAACACAGACGCCTCAACGGCACCGGCGACAAACCGAGTACGGAATCCCCAATCAATCACCCCTGAATTGCATCTCGTATTCCCCAGATGAGATCGCAAAAAAAGCTTAGCTCAGTTGAGTGCACATCGCCAAGCCAATCGATCAGCAGCAATCTCCACGACGGTAAATCAGTGGGTATCAGCCGACCTGGCCTAACCTCAGGGGTAGGGCGTTCTAGACACCGCTAGCCCGGACGGCTAAGCCACTGCAGCCAATGGCCGTTGGCGACAAATTTCCCTACCGCAAGCCACTGCCATAACATACAGCTTATGCCCTGGATTAGTTCCCAATAGTGCCTGTAACCGCGCGCTGCCGAGATGCACCTCGGACTTCTCCAATCACCGTAACCTTCGAAGTTCACCAGCCCCTGAGCACGTCAATTGCTTCTCAGCTGGCGTAGTGGATGATGTGAATTTGCCCTACCGATGAGTTTGCTGCTGGTACCTTCCGCTGTGAGCCGTGAACCGAGATTAGTGTGTTGTTCAAAGGGCTGCTAGACGAGCATGTCACTACTGCATCTAAAAGTAGATTCATCGTGGGGATACTCCGTAGACAAACACATAAAAGAGCTGGATATCCTCCTCTCAAACTGGCTTTCCTTTCTGCTCTTCAGTCACTCACTCACATCCACTCTTTACTCGCAACTTCTCTACACTCTTTAACAAAGACAACAGTCCTGCCTTAATTCCTTTTCTTCTTCGAAAACTAAACCGCCAACATGAAGTTCTCTGCTGTCACCCTTCTCACCCTTGCCACTGGCATCCTCGCCGCTCCCGTCGCCGAGGCCAACTACGACGTTTCGTACTCCAGCTACGAGGCTCCCAAGGCCCCCAAGCCTCACTATGAGAAGCCCAAGCCTAAGCCTCATCACGAGAAGCCCAAGCACGAGTACCCTGCTCCCAAGCCTCACCATGAGAAGCCTAAGCCCAAGCCTCACCCCAAGAAGCCTGAGTACCCTGCTCCTCACCACGAGAAGCCCAAGCCCAAGCCTCACCCCAAGAAGCCTGAGTACCCTGCTCCTCACCACGAGAAGCCCAAGCCTAAGCCTCACCCCAAGCCTACTTATGAGGCTCCCAAGCCTGTGAAGCCCAAGTACACCAAGCCCAAGGCCCCCAAGCCTCACAAGCCTGAGTACACTAAGCCCAGGGCTCCCAAGCCTCACCCCAAGCCCGCCTACGAGGCCCCCAAGCCTGCTCCTAAGCCTCACAAGCCCGAGTACACCAAGCCCAAGGCTCCCAAGCCCCACAAGCCTGAGTACACTGCTCCTAAGCCTCACCACGAGAAGCCCAAGCCTGCTCCTAAGCCTGAGTACAAGGCTCCCACCTACCAGGCTCCTCACTACTAGACTCGCTCTTGGACGATGAAGGACAGTAGCTGTTTGTGCTGTGGTTATTGAGTGGGTGACTCGTGCTGATTCACGATCATGGTATACGGCCTATGTGAAAACGCATAGCGAGAGGATGGCGCTGGACTTCTGACTTGTGAGAGATTCTGGAGGAATGGAAGACATGTGTTTGGATGGATGGACTTTTGAGATATTCTTCTTGTACTTTATTGGCATATTAGTTATTAATAACTGCATCCGAATGAACTGCGTTGCTTATATCTATCCACCTTAGCACTCTGTGAAACACATCTCAATTGACAATGCTACCTTCACTCACAGTCTTTGAATACGGTTCATCTCTTGGATAAGTAACTCGCGAGATGACTTGTTACTTTTGCTAAGGTTTTCTGATATACTTTATAACCCTTGAGCTACTGATACCTTTCTATATCACGACATCCTGCCTAATGCCAGAGCTGCGGCATACCATCAGGTTGAGGCCGTCAAAAGCAATACTCCCATAAGCGACGCTCAATTGCCAGATCAAGCTTAAAATCACCAAAGGTCTCGAAGACTCGATCGACCACTGCCAACCATCTCCTGTTGAGCTTGGTAACATAATGCGCTTTGGTATACTCCCAATAATCAGGAAACCATCCAGAGTTCTCCCAGTCCACGATACCTGAGATCCGACCGTTATGCATCAAGATGTTCCTCATGTTGATGTCGGAATGGGTGAACACAATGTTATGGACCGTGGAGTGGAACACATCTGGCAGCGCTGGTGTTCGCAGTATGTTGTTGAACTCTTCTTCGTCGATGAATGGTCCAAAGAAGTCGCCACGCTCCTTGTCGTAGTCATGACATGCCACAATTCGATAGTCATAACAAGGCCCACCGACGGCATTGCTAATAGCATGCTTCTGCCCTCCCTGCCTTGAGATCGAACGCAGCTGTGCCATGTATTTCTGCATATCGCCCTTGAAAATGTCGAGATCATCATCGCTGAGGACATCGATGTACGAACCCAAGCGTTGTCCTGTTATTGTAGTTGTCAGCAGATAAGATGTGTCAGCGTCAGACACCAGGTCCAACGGACGAGGAACAGGGACCTGGGTCTGGTCTCTCACAAGCTTCAGAGCTCCAAACTCATTCGCTAGTGCTTGGTAATCATCACAATGCGTCGTCTTTAGGTACATGCCAAAAGGAAGTTGTTGAACCTTGAGGCTAGAGGATGGTTCATAGGTTCGAACACCCAGAGACTTCAAAGATTGGTAGATCCCTATGCGAAGACAACCCGGCATTAGACGGCAGATTGATGCAAACGCAAGAGCAAAGTACTCCAAGATATTAGGCCAAGATGAGGCGAACGGCGTGTTTGTCGCTGCTTGTCGCGGTCGATTGGCAATTTCTCGACCAACTAGACTCCACCGTATGGACTTCGAGAATCTCGACGTAGCTAGGAGCAGAATGATTTCTGGAGTCTCGATTCCAGAGTTTGAATGATCGGTAAAACGACCTCTTTGAACAGTCGGGATCCTGTCAACAATCGAAGGTCGGTTGGGCCCTCCAATTGTGACATGTGATACACGATACTGCGAAATTGTGAGCAAGGCGCAGACAGGAAGACAAAGTCTCTACGGAAACTTACGTCAGGGCCTCTTGTGGATGTGAAGCGAAAGTAGCCTTGTGCTAGAGCTTTCGCGGCGGATTGACGTACAAGCCAGTGATTCTGCACACCATAAACACCATCCTCATTGCCTTGGATCTGTTCCTGTATGGTAGAGCCAGTGAAGAGACAAAATAGCTCTTGCAGAGGCTTTAGCTCCTGGTTAGCTACAGGTCATCTAGTAGAAGACAACAAGGCTGGGTTACCTCTCTGGAGAACCGAATTACGGGGAAGATCGATGTGACAATCAGAGGATCAATCAAGGACGATTCGAGTCCTGTAATACAACATATACGGTTATCTCTCTTTGTCGCACTAGCGATGATGTCTCTCTTAGGCTTGTTTTGCTGTGAGAACTGTTCAATAACTGCTATATTCAGCATTGTTTCTTCAGAGGATGGGACCGAAGGTGCCTACCACTTCTAACCAGCTCCTTCCTCTCCGATAATAGTGGAACTAAATCGTAGTATTTTTGTCCGTCGGTGCATCTTTGGAGCATGTATCGGGCAGTTGCTTCGGGGCCAACTGAGTCAGTGAGGAAGCATTCCAAGAGCTGGTCGTCAGGATGTTGGAGGCGGGAGTTGCGGATTGCAGCGAGAGCCTGCTCAAGCCTGCTCTGACTCTCTGACATGGTTAAAGGACCTCATTTGATAATTAGGGGAGGATGCTGAGATCGTGAGGCTAAGCGGCAGTGTTGATAGATGTTGCGCACCTAATGGCCATTACATAATACTGCTGCCTAGAGAAGCATAACAATCTGATGATACCTGCCAAAGTCTTTCTACTCACCAACTTCAAGTTATCTCATACCTAATCACATCATTACGAAGTGGCAACAGATCAGAGCTCTTAATTCCGTTGCCCAACGCGGTCTGGAAGGGAGTCATGACACTCAACGGAATTCTAGAGAGCTCTTCGATATATCTCGCAATGAAGAGCCGACCTTCTCCAAGAGAATATGTACGTCAAGTCTCTTCTTTTCGATACTTTTTACTGTCCAAGTTGACGCCAGTAGCACTGGGGACTAATTACCACTGATGGCATTGGAGGGCCTGTTCTTCATCACGCGACCAACCTTGCGGGACCATGGAAATACGAGGAGAGACGGGGCCAATCAGCTATCGACCAAACTCTGATAGTACTGGTCAAAGCGAGCCGCGTCTCCAATGTACTGCGCGCCACGCAGATCATCCAGTCTGTTCCTGCAGATGGAAAGCCATCATGTCGAACAGGAGCGGTGTTCACGTGCCGAACCTGGGTCAAGGATGCTCTAGTCGAATTACACGAAAAGGGAGAGATTTTTCTTGCCAATGATATTGGTACGTAGGGGCAGGAGCTCCGAGTACTGCAGCCCTTACGCTGCCCTACGGGATAGAAGTGATTGAGACAGAAGCAATAGCATATGCCGAGAGGTATGCTGCCGACAGTGAGTAGGGTAAGGGGACAGCAGTCGTCAATGGTGCCTTTGCACCGAGTCCCCAGTGACCCCCTATTGAACGACCTAGAAAGGATGTCTTCAGATTAGGTGACTGGCGAATGTCTGCTTGTCTTTCTCTAGGAATGATTCCCAAACCCCTATCCAATGCCAATGACCCGGCGGTTAGACTGTACTCGGGCGCTAAGTGGCCGAACGGCCCGCTGTAGCCGGGTGAAGCAGCCATGACATACTCAGATATGGTCGCGTGCTACTTAGGGACATTACTTCTTCCTTTCTAGGGGGAGAAAAAGGATTGTCTGAAGTGATAGGTGTAGTGAAAGGATAAAGGGGTAGGACATAGTGACCACAAGAATGCAGAGTTCGGTTGGTTTCTTGCCCAAGTAAGAATGGAACTTTTGCAAAGGTATTAAGGTTAAAAACAAGGGTTTGCTACCTAAGTACGATCTTGTGGGCAGGATCTGGTAACTATGATCCTACTTGCAGCTGGAATACGGGGTCGACCAAATGTTGGGTCAGTTAGTTTCTATAACTAGGGCGGAATTGCTTAATACGGAGTCACCGTACTGATAACAAAGATGCAAAAGAAATACGTGGTAATGCGGTGTATAAGAATGACGAGTCTCAGAACCAAGATCTGTGATGAAGTAACTGCCTTTGACAATGACCAAAAACTCATGCGGGGTCCATGACCTGGCTAGACATATTTTTCTTGTCGAAGTTGCATAAGGCCACTTATGCTAGACCTATGTATAGATCCTGAAGGAGCTGTCATTCATCTCGTATAACACGTCAAGGCAATCCTGACCCCTGGATCCAACAGCCCGCATGTCAAACCATCGAAGCTCGGTAACTGCATATGTTCCGGGGTCCCGAATCCACAAAACGCGGACCGCGATGCGCTAAGCTCAGTAGCGGAATGATAATTGACCATGGCATCATGAACTGCCAAAATACGAGAGGGCCTTTCAGGGGGTATTCCCAGCTGGAGCTCGTGACCTTTTTCTGTTTTGGTGTTAATGTAAGGAATGGCTTGAGCTACCCTGAACTAACAAACTAGACGCAGCAAATCGCACGTGAGACGTTTCATTACCGTGTAGCCGGCCGTTAGAGGCTAATTTCTGCCCGGAGAAACTTTCTCGTGATTCGCTACAGCTCAAACAGCTACGTGTTAGCAGCGCAGAGCGTCAATCGCATTCACCAGGCATACAGAATTATCCAATGACATCAATACCGAATCAAGGGATGAAAAACCAGCAAATCACAAAGATTCTGGCGTTTAGCCGCGATGCCCTAACTCATCTTAGTCGGATGATCTACTGCAACCCTTCACTGTCAGACTTCCCCACTGCCCCAGGGGGTCTAGAATGTGCGCCCCCTGCAACTTTTGATGCCGCTATTCCGCGACAAGAACAACATTTCCGATGTAGCCGGTCCCTTGGTTTTAGCCACCTTGGCACCTTCCTTCGCGAGAGGGGAAGGGGACCTTTTTTTCTTCTTCCTTAATGATCTACACGAGAAGGAAGTGGCTGACGTTGGATTGGATTGGGAGGATTGCCAGCGCAGAGAGGCTGAGCTGAAGAGGAGCTGTTTTGGCACAGTAGGCAGAAGTTTTAATATGACTCAGGCCATCATGACCCCACCAATTTCGCTCGTTTATGCAATGTCCTTTGAAACGAGGGATAATGAGTAAATGCGCTTTGTTCTGTTTCCCATTGTGTTTACATACCGAAGATGAACAAAACATTTGACTTTTTTTCACTTCGGATAACGGCTTAGACACTCCCTACCTGGACCATGTGAAGGGAAACCTTGTTGCCATCTGGCATGCTACTGTACTTTTGGGTTATGACGAAAGAGTCAGCGAAAAGGGTGCAATGACATGGCATGACATTGACAATTCAGCGTTAGGGCTGCAGCTCCTCCTCTCATTCTCAGGTCCAGATTCGGGAATAACCGAGCAGGGTTTTCTCTTCCGCCCAACCAAGTCTCGGCCGCTATGCAGCAAAAAGAAATTGGTCTCGTGATGCATGACCTCGGGTACAGCAAGATTAAACGAGCTCCTGCGGTGCATCATACCATAGCATGTTTAGCCTCCATGTACCCCCTCCACCAATAGCACTAGAGTTCTAGCCCGTTACCCAACACTGCCCCCTTTTTTTCCCAGTGGGCTTAGTTGAAACTCGGCTCCTCGGCTCGCCCTAAAAACAGGTGAATCCTGCGTCTCCGCCAATCACATTCCCCCAGAGCATAAGCAGACGGTGCCGAAAATCCGCAACACGAGATTGCTTGGGCCAGAGGAGCTAGCCTAGAGCCAGAGGCCCAAAGCAAAGAGGAAACAGCGCACGCGAGCTGTTCGTTCTTATTTTGCATAACGTAAAGGGGGGCGGGCTTCGGTCAGAGCTTTTTGGGTAGACGCCGCAGCTAATTAAAAAAAAAAAAAAGACAGCCATAGACGATGATGGGAATTCTGTTATAATAGTCCCGGGCTCCCGGTTGTTTCTCCACATTTTGGATCTCTTGTCTCGAGTTTTCTTGTCTGTTTTTTCTTCTAGAACGAAACGGCGATCATGGTGCTTGGCTTTCAGCTCTGAGGTGACATTATTTTCTTATATGCATTCTACGTGAACAGTGCTACATACTCTCATTCATTTATCTTATCATTTATCATATCTCTTTTTTAAAGCCTATACGGCTTTTTGTCTATCCAACAACATGGTCTGCATACCCTCTTGGCTCACGAGGTTGGGCGCTCGTCTTGCCAATCGCCCATTCATCTTCACTTTTGCTGTCTCAGCCCTCTTCGCATCCAAGCTCGCCCATATTCACAGCCACCGAAACGCCGTCGCTACCGGTCGATTATTCACCTTCTTCAGTACATTCTTCGTGCAAGATATTCTCGTCCTTCTTTTAATCCGACTCCTCCTCGATCAATGGTCTCCCAGGACCCAAATACTACACTACGCCACTACAGCAGTCGCTGGTTTATTAATATTATACAACGTCGCGCTATCGTTAATATCCATTACTTTTTACCTCGTCTCCGGCGCCGAGATTCACTGGCGAAACCTCAACCTCGTGTCCGACCCTACATCCAGAGCCATCTTCCTTTCTGGTCTCGTGACCTTTATCTTGGTCGCTTCTTGCTTGATCGTCTTTGCTTGGCTGCTTCAGAATGTGTGCTATAGAGTGTTTGGGTGGGGTGCGGACATGATCCATTTCCCTTGGGCCATGGCGCGGACTGCGACAAACCGATTCTTGAGGAAGCGCAACATCTATAGCCCTCTTCCCGATCCAGAACCTGCCATTGCCGAGGAGACCAAGTACGATGATGTTGACGATGAAGCCTGGTTGGAGGACTTTGTCGAGCATGGCAAGTCGCAGACACTATACTCTCGAATCTCGCAACGAGTCAGCACTTTCGGCGTTCGAGTGCAGCCTTCCACTGTGAGGCGCATTCACTACGGCATGCCATACTTCTTCTGGTCTCTGTTCACTATTGTCATGCTGGTCTTGTTGCTTGAGCGCCCCGATGATCGATCCCTTCTCTTCCTCTCATGGACCACTGGTCTCCTCCCCTTCGTTGACGTCTCATCAACCGCACCACTCCTCGATCAGCTCCCCTCCAAGTTTGAACAAGTCGGTATCCAGCACCAGTGGGATGAGAAGTCAGCTCTTGGCGAGCCTCCCAAGATGGATTGGCTGCCCAAGGGTAAGCCCCTCGCTGGCTTTGAGGACTGGTATACGCCCAACGAACTTCACTACAACGCCGCCAAGGATCCCATGAAGATCTCCAACCTCGATCAGCCTGTGCTGGAGGAGCTGAAGGATAAGCTCAAGGATGTCTCTGTCAAGCATGTCATGCTCTTCCTGCTCGAAAGTACCAGGAACGATGTGTTCCCCTTCAAGAAGGGCGGTCACATGTGGGAGAAGTTCAAGGATTCTTACCCTGACAAGAAGATTCCCGAGGATGTTGAGGAACGCCTCAAGAACTTGATGCCAAATGCCCGATATGTCACTGGCGATTACGATGATGGCTTCAAGCACGACAAGACACCCAAGCGTGGCGGTGCTCATTTCAGCAACGCTTACACCTCCGGTACTTACACTCTCAAGAGTCTCGTCGGCACTATCTGTGGTCTCAATCCCCTCATCGCCGACTTCAACCTCGATTACAAGCGTCACATCTACCAGCCCTGTCTCCCTCACATCTTCGACGCCATGAACAAGGCCGAAGACGAGAAAGCTGCCAAGTGGAAGTCATACTTCTTCCAGACTGCCATGATCCACTACGACAACCATCACAAGCTCATGGCTGCCTGCGGTTATCCTGAGGAGAACACCCAGGACCGAGACTCTCTTCGTAGCGAGAACGCTAAGCACCGTGTTGATCTGGAGGACATCAACTACTTTGGTTTCCAGGAGGATCCTCTCGAGGACTACATGCGAGATGCGTTCAACGATGCCAAGGAGAACAATGGCCGTGTCTTCCTCACGCATATCACTAGCACGAGTCATCACGCTTACGGTATTCCTAAGAATGAGACGTACACTGCAATCGGCTCTGGCAAGGATATCGATGAGATGTCGCATTACGCCAACGCTGAGAGCTATGATGATAAGTGGATTGGCAAGGTTCTCAAGATGTTGGATGACCAAGGTGTTGCAAATGAGACTCTTATCGTGTTCCTTGGTGATCACGGTGTCTCGCTGGTTGAGAATGGCAAGGCCTCTCCTTACTACAACCCCAGCGTTGGATCTGATCACGTCCCGCTTGTTTTCTCCCACCCGTCTCTTCCCGCCTTCAACGTCGAACACGCCGTTCACTCTACCCAGGTCCTTCCGACGATCCTCGATCTCATGCTCGAGAGTGGCTCATTCGAAGGCGTCAGCCGCAAGGCCGCTGAGTCGCTCGTGGGTAACTACGAAGGCCAATCCCTCCTTCGCCCGATGCAAATGGTCAACAACCAAACCGGCCAAGCCCAATGGCACTTCACCGTCGTCAACCCCGGCCGAGCCATGCTCAACGTGCGCGACGTCCGCTATCCCGACCGTCACCTCAGCGTTCCTCTCATCGACAACACGGAGTGGCGCCTCAGCGATCTTGCTGTCGACCCGTTAGAAAAGGAGCCTGTCCAGGCCTTTGACTACCTTTCTTTCTTGGACTCTGTGGAGAAGAAATGGGGCGTTGAGTGGGCGCAGTGGGTGGAAGAGGGTGCCTTCATGACGAGGTGGCATGTGCAGGAGAATGGAAAGCGTTGGCGTTATGAGAGGAATCCTAATGTTCAAGAGACAAGGGATCAATAAAAAAAGACGGGGGAGTTAAGCGGTATAAATAATGAAGATGTATGAATAGTTTGCATTTTAGACTTTTGCATTGCGATATCCATTTACAGCATTCTCAATTCGTTGATGCCTCCTATCGTGAAGTCTGAGTCTCGTTTCATTAAAGGTCCGTGAGATATCACCATCTCACTCAGCAAATTGAACTCGATGCAAGGAGATGACTTGTACAAGTTCTGTACATTCTTGTGGGCCATGAAATCTAGTCAACGTCAAATGAAAAACACAACATCAAGGCCTCGGGACTTAAGTTTATCCAAGATCAGATGCTCCATGACACAACTTCTCGTATATCCCCACCAATTTCTCTTCGTCGACAGAAGAATTTGCGCCGCACGGTAAAAGTGACACAGTAACACGAGAATTCTTGAGTCTCCGTCGCTGATCCAACGGGCAATTGGCCCTGAACAAAATACCGGAACTCCAAAGAACAGCTCCTCAATGTCAGCGCTGATAGAAGTCATATCACAGCGCGTGGGGCCTGTGGCAAGTGATGCACAGCACAGAAGTGGCGATATTCGGTACACGAGGGTTTCGAAGACTGAGCGGTCGGTTTGGGACGACAGAACCATCGACGCGGCGGGGTCAGTAGGAGTAGGGGAGGTAAACTTGTCAGTGACATCGGTGATGACCTCTTTGAGATGAGTGAGTGACTGATTATTTGTATCCTCCTCACACGATTCCTCCGATGGAGGAGACTTGGGGGAAGGATGCGGTATCTGGTTCTGCATCCCGAGAAAAAGTCGCCAAGCGCACGACGTCGGCTCGTCACTCGGCACAGGGGAACTCTCCTGCTGATACCAAGGATCATCCCAAATCTCCATGAACAAACCAACAAAGCGCTCTGGATCATGACCCCAAGACACAAGAGCCTGTTCGATATGAAATCTCGGCGAATGCCGTGCAACGTCGGCAAAGATGCTTCCCTGGTCAATAAAGATGGGCATTGACCGAAACCAGAGCTCAATTATCCCAGGGGTCAGGAAGAACAATTGATCCTTCGATAGGTCCAATTTAGTCTGGCCGTGGAGGAAGTCAAGATCAAACCAGGATATGTAGTTGACCAGAAGGGCTGTTCCCATGAGTGCTTCGCAGTTTTGCCTGTTAAGAGGGCGGGATAAGTTCTTGCGGAATAATTGCACGGTTTTAGCCATTAGATGCTCGGAAGCGTCTTTGTATCTGGGCTCGTGGGGGCACAGTGAAGAGAGTTGCATTGCTGAAGTGCAGAGGATGGCCGACATGACGAAATCTTCCTACTCTATGTCAGTAAGCGTATAACAATCGAGGGTTTGCATCGGTACCTGGAAGGCTTGCTCCATGACTAAGGGCCAGATCTGCGGAAATGCAAGGGTCGCTCGGGTTTCCTTATCCCAGTGATGAAACAGCTCGAGATGCATGAGATTGATCCACGGAACCGGGTCAATCGCCTTAGCCACGACGGGAATAGCAACAGAGATATGATGCGGCTGAAAACACTGCTCATTGCGCTGTAAACAATTCGAGCATGGAACTCTCTCATCGCACTACAAATCATCAATACTAGCCTCACATATCATCAAGGGTAGTCATACCTTGACCTTCCGCCGCTTACAAGCATCACAACCCTTCCGACTCTTCCGATGGGGTCGTTTCTTCCGTGGCTGATCCAGCGCTCCCAGCGTCTGCAGGGAAGGGCTGTTGCCGCTCGTTCCTGGAACGAGGATGGTATTGGAAAAGCGCGGGGATGCCATGGCTTTGTGTGTGTGTTTTGGGAGAACGAGGAGAAAGTGGGAGAGTGGTTTTGAAGCTTCTCATTAGGTCGAGGGAAGAAGAGTGGAGTCTCGTTTTCCATATGCGGAATGCGAAGAGGACTAGACTTGTTTGGGGATGCGAGATGAGCGATCGGGGAATTGGCGTGTTAGTGCATTTGCGCAGAGTAAGACTCGGGGTGATATATCAAGGTATTACTATCTTCTTGAAACTATGTTTACAACTCTCTCCTTATTAAAGAACCTTTTCTCTTTCAATCCTCAAGATATTCTCGTTAATCTCAAGTCCCCGTCACCCACCATAACCCAGCACCATCTCCCGCCATGTCTTCAGTCCCCTCAGGTGGTCTGATCCTCGTCACAGGCGCCAATGGATACATAGCAAGCGTGACTGTCCAAGTGTTTCTACAGCGCGGTTATCGTGTCCGGGGTACCGTCCGTTCAATCACCGCCAATGCCTGGATGAAAATATTCTTTGGCCCCAATTTCGAACTTGTCGAAGTTCCCGACATTTCGACACCTGGTGCTTTCGACGAGGCACTCGAGGGTGTAGATGGCGTGGCCCATATGGCTATGAACATGGATATGAACCCTCAGAACCAAGGAGTTATCGACGACACCATCAATTCGAACCTGTACCTTCTTGAAGCGGCGGCAAGAGTCCCAAGCGTCAAGAGCGTTGTCATTACCTCGTCACTGGCAGCATGTGCTCTTCCAACAACCGGCGAACCGTACAAGATCGATACGGAGACCTGGAACACCGATGCAATTGACAAGACAGCTGAGCCATGGGATGGACAAGGGAACCCACGATGGCATGGGATCGTGCTATATGGAGCTGCCAAAGCACGAAGCGAACAAGCTGCATTTGCTTGGGTGCATGAGCATAAGCCATCCTTCTCCTTCAACACAGTTGTTCCCAATGTCAACTTTGGTATCGCCATATCGCCCGAGAACATGAGCTACCGCAGCTCAGCCGCCGTCATCGACGCCGTCGTGAAAGGCTATCCCGACGCGCCGTCTATCCTACCATCGCAATGGTACGTCGACGTCGAGGATACAGCACTGCTACACCTAGCTGCATTGACGCTCGACGATGTGAATAACGAGCGACTTCTTGCGTTCGGTGGGAGATATTGCTGGACTGTGATTCTCGAGATACTCCATCGACGGTTTCCGGGCAAGGTTTTGCTGAAGAATGTGAAAGAGTCAGCTGTGGATGCAGGAGAGGTAGACAATAAGAGGAGTGCTGAGGTTTTGAGGAAGATGGGGAAACTAGAAGGGTTTACGGGTTTGGAAGAGACTCTTGGCAAGGCGGTCAAGACTATTCTTGAGAATAAGGGGAAGAATGTGCCCAAGACGCCCATTGATGTGTACTACGACTCGTTGGCAAAGGCCTAAGTTGGATAGATAGAAGCAATAAGAACAACTCCGTTCGTTGCACATCAAGTCTTCGTGGCTATCGAGGGAAGGGTTGTCTCCATCACAATGATTTGCCACTTTTGTGACTCACTTACCAACAATACTGCTTAGTCCGTCGGAACGCGTCACTCCGTTACAATATCAACTCGAGTTCTAAGGCGTCAAGAAGGCATACGAAGAGGGGAGGATGTGCTACACTGTGAAATCCATTTCACGACGGCCCAGGGTACGTGCTGAGAGATGGCGAGTGCCTGCGAACTCACCCAGCTCACGTCGGAAGAAGGGCGGGTGATTAATCAATGGAGAGGTCCCAATGGAGGTACAAATGTCGTTCGTCACGGCAATGCTTTCAAGCCTTAATCATCAGCAAAGCCAGTTGCTCACTGCATTATCCTTACTTCCGACACATACTCTCACGAAGTCTCTCAACAACACTAATGTTTCCGACTCACGAGAGCAAGGTTTTCATAGTTATTCACTGCGGATCAGCAACGCATGATACCATCGATCGGTAGATTACTTTGATATCCCGACAATCTTGCATCATTGGTATCTTTGACACCGACGCGCAACATCCATCAGCCCGAACGGCGCGCCATCTCGTCATCCAAACACCCACAATCGAGATACTCAACATGATACCGCCGGTCTTTCATGTCCAGAAGCTTCGACACTCACTCACAGCCGTGAATAAGGATTGTTGACAGCGAGTGGAGAAGTCCGTATCCGTATTTCCCCAGACTTGTCTTGTCCTGTCCTGTCTTGTCATCCAAATCCTACCCCGCACGTTTTCTCAGTCGGCAGCTGTAGTGCGGAGCCGACTCATAAACCCTGCCGACCATGCTGATCGCCACGAGCCTTGCCGCATTGAGCTAGTTCCTTGATTCACGGAGTCGGCTCCGACTTTACTTTGAATGTCTTGCTCCATGGGATATTCTATGAGCTAGAAATCTTAATGTGCAGATCAATACCAAGAATCAGAGGCAGGATATTGACACAGAGACGCTTCGAAGATGTCCATAATATAGACTGGCCTGGCTGTAAGCTGTACAGTAGGAAACAGACGAGGAGGAGGGCAATTTCGTATCACAGGATCCCTGCTCTTATCACGTAGCATTCACACGGCATATGCACTGCACTGACCCAACTACCTGCTAGACTTCCATACCGCCATGTGGTTTCCCAGCGTTAACTCAAGCCCAAGCTCTGCGTATGCCACAACCTTTCCCCGTGGGGTTGCATCTCCCCCCACGGGAATCAAATCCGGCGCGTCTAGAAGTAGATCTCAACCCAATACCACCACTCAGGCTCCATTGCAGCAGGGACCAGCACCGCAGCCGATCATGCACTCGCCACGGTAGGCATAGCGCACCCTCTCATACCCCGGTGCCGAAACAGTTGAGCTTCACAGAAGTCCCCCTCTCCCTTGACATGTCTAGGCTTGATTCAGAATGTGGCTTTTCCGTGCCTTCCGTAGAGAAGAGCCTCCTGTCCACAGCTTGAATCGGGAACCGACTGCCGATAGGTACATGTCGTTCAGTAAGCTACACGTCTCATCGCCGGAAGCGTGAATCCCAGCGGGTACACGTCTTCGTCTCAGGTACACGGTTTCCGGGGCAAGGGAGCTTCGCCCTAATCTCCAACCCCAGCTTCCCCAGATTACCATCGTGGAGACAATCCTCTGGAGTACATATTCTGGGTCGTGCCATCTTCTCTCTTCCTCTCTCACTCCACTGTTTTACCCACACATTGCTCCAGTATTACCACCGATCAACATGTCTACTTCACCTATCAAGACGTTCACCGAGCAGGGCGCTGATCATCTGGAGAGGGCCCATACCACGGGGAGCATCTCCATGTCTCCTGAGCTGTTTGAGCAGCTGTACTTGGCGCCTCATAGCCGAGTGAAGGGTGATTTGCGGCAGAAGCTGGGTAATCCGACGCCATTGGGTAAGATACGATTAAGTCTGTCGCTTGATATTACTGACTCTTCGACTAGCTTTGGGTGGCTTCTTGCTCTGCACGACTCCTGCTTCCATGGCATTGCTTGGATGGCGAGGTTCAGGAGGTTTTGGAGCTGGTGCAAACGTGTAAGTGTCACTGAACGTCTTCCACCATCGTTGATCTAATCAGTCTATAGCGGCGCTTACTTCTGGTTCGGCGGTCTTCTCATGCTTCTCGGTAGCATCGGCGAATGGGTACAGTCACCTCACCCCTCGAGCGACTTCAACAGGCCAGCATTCTAACAAGCACAAGATTCTAGGAAACACCTTCCCCTCCGTCCTGTTCGGTCTCTTCGGCGGCTTCTGGTTCACCTTTGGTTCAACCATTGTCCCAGACTATAATGCTTACGGCCTCTACTCCAAAACTGATGTTGTTGCGGACGGCCTGAAGGAAGGGGAATTCTACTCGACCTTCTCGTTCTTCCTCATCTCGATGGGCATCCTCTGCGCCGTCTTCGCCGTCGCCAGTATCCGCACGAACGTGGTGTTGTTTACTATCCTCGTTATCCTGGTTCCTTGCTGTACGCTCCCCGATACTCCTGCTACGCGTTTTGTCGCTGACAGTTTCTCACTACAGTCGGCTGCCTCTCTGCCTCCTTCTTCGCTGTTGCAAATGGCGAGTCTGCTAAAGCGCTTACATACCAGCACGCTGGTGCTGCGATCCTTTTCGTGGTTTCGTTGCTGGGCTGGTACATCTTCCTGAGCCATATCCTCCTGTCGGTCGACTTCCCTTATATTCTCCCTCTGGGCGATCTCTCTTCCAGAATCCCTGGTGCCACCAAGGTCAAGAAGGATACACACTCTGAGGAGGAGAAGGTCTAGAGATTTCTTGGTATACAGATAGCATAGTAGTTTTACGATGGCTCTTTGACTGAGTCTAAACTTGGAGGATGCTGAATCCTGGGCGACGATGGAAAGGACAAAATTGGAGGAGGCATTAGCAATAGTTTAACACATAAAAATTGACACAACTGCTGGAATATACCGGGTTGTAAGTAATGGTCAAGGATAAAGGTTCGTTGTTATTTATTTGATACTGTCACTACTCAAGAAGGTTTCCCTCATGTTACATAACAGTCGCACTACTCAAGCCAGTGTAGTATTGCAAGCCAACCCTTCAGGGCCATGATCAAATCTAATGCTACGTTTCTCTTCTCAAAGAACAAAATACAGTTGCACTGTATCGTCACATTCATTCTCAAATGCCGTCCACGGACAAACGGTCTCAGTTCCGACAGTTTGTTTGCGTGATCCACCCCCATCCCATTCCCCGGAAGGACTGGGGTACGCACAGTCCACTAAACCAACCAACTAACCAATAACACTCACAACAATTGCAAAGGCTTCCACTAACGATGTCGTTGACTCGTAAACGGGCTAGCGCCGTGCGGGGAAAGAGGGCAGGTCGGTGGAACAGCCCTGAATATCTATGGGCCGCTTTCTCTCATCTTGTTTCTTTCCTCTATTCTTTCTCCACTGACACTCGACTCGCACTATCTCTACCCAAGCTGTTGGTATTCTAGCCTTGTCAGACCCTCTTTTATTATCCTGGTAGGAAACGTCTGTTCGCAGGTGCAGCATGTCGGAACCGAAAGTTAGGAGGCAAAACCACTCCTGCGACCACTGCAGGAAGAGTAAGAAGGCGTGCGATGGGTATATTCGCAATGAGAAGCCGGCAGCTTCACCTGATGCAACGTCGCCCACTTCTGGGTCGCAAATCTGTAAGTTGTAGCCATGCATACTACCCCCCTCCAGACGCCAGGGATTGACCATGCCGCTTTGTTAGATGGAGGATCGGAACCAGGACTCAAGTCCTGCTCGTACTGTATCAGAACCAAGAAGGTTTGCAGTCTGAACCCACAGTGGGGAAAGACTCGATCAAGGTCTCGAGTTAGTGAGACAGGGTCAAGCATCACCAGCACCTCCAACGACAGCTCTCAGAGCAAGAGGAAGCGCAACGAGTCTCCCGCCACTACTACTGCCCCTTCACTTAACGCAAAATACTGCGACATCACTGCAGCGAATATGCTGCAGATGCTTCAGGACTCTACGCCTGGGCAAGGTCTATCCTGGAACAACCCTTTCAGCACAGACATCCCTTCCTTTCTCTCCCTGGACCCAAACCTCGATGGCCAAAGCCTCGCGATGAGCTTCTCTAGTCCAGAGAGTGCTTCGCAGACTGTTGCAAAAGACACTATTGATGAAGGGCTGCCCGAACTCACAAAGCAGACATCCCATGCTGCAACTGACGCCTTGGACAACGCGACATCCTATTCAGGCTCACAGGACTTTGAGATAAATAATCTCTGGGACTTGGACTTCTCAGATATCAACTCTGCACCACTAGACACGCTTTCATCAATAGAATCTCCGGCCTATGGACACAAAGCTGTTCAGGTGAAACGCAGAGCTCGGTTGCCCTCCAATGACTGGTCAGGATATCCTAACTTCTCACCGTCACCGTTCACTAGCGACTCTCTCATCATGCAAACCTCCAATCGATATATGATCACCGAGAGTCTTCTTCAGATATATCATGACGTCCTGGAGAATAACCTTGCATGCTGGCTAGCGGAGGAGAATTGCCCATATAAGCTACAAGTTGTCGCTCGCACTAGTCCAGCGCCAGAACCCAAACTAGATGCAACTCCAGGACCATCCCGACAGAATCCGAATCTTCCGCCAGAATGGGGCGCCGCTTGGTCGAACAGGATGTATCGTCGCGTCGTGGAACTAGATCGAGCTGCCCAGTCAGCGAGGTTGATCAACCTTACACGTTCTGAAAGCCAAGCTGCATCTCGAGTACTAGATCTTGTTATCATGGCGTTCACAACACAATGGGCCCAGGGCAATCGTCGACAAGAAAAGTTCTCCATGGGGGCGGGCGACTTTGCCACTGAAGCAGATGACCTAGCCGATGCTCTGAATCAAGAGTTCGAAGAGAGTCTGCAGCAATCGGTATGGGAGCAAGCAAAGAGGGCACTTCAAGATGTTGTTGATGTCGAATCTTATCGCGTCATCTACGCTGAACTGATATTTGGACTCACACAAAAGCCCTGGGCTAGCGATGAGTATCAACAGAAATCCTTTGGATCTAAGAAAGGAAAAAGTGGCAAGGGTATCAAAGAGAACGCGATGCCAGAGATTATCGAGATTATGTCTCAGGAAGGACCTCATATCTATTTGGAGCGGGCAACGAGGAAGATTCACGCTCTCAAGTTCAGATTTGAAGCCAGTGAATCTGGTTTCATGGAGACGAGCAAAAAGCATGCTCCTCGGAGGTTAACTGAAGAGAACCGGCGGACCATCGGGTTACTTTACTGGCTTGCTGTCATGTTTGATACAGTCTCTTCATCGATGAATGAACGGCCAGTTGCACTAGCTGATGAAGACTGTCAACATGAAGATGCAGATCAAATACTGGCAGACAGTATGCGGGCAGCTCAGAAGAGTCGGCGAGGCAGTCAAAGATGGGAAATGGAACTATTCATCCAAGATGATGCAACGAAGCCAACAGTCGGAACAAGGTGGCCATGCTCATATGATGATGCGATGCAAATGGTTGCCAAGTCAGCACCTGTTAAGATCCTGATCTATCGACACTTGTCGTATCTGCAGAATGCTCTGCGAAAACGAGAATGTCCCCAAGCGATCGAGGAGATTATTCAGCAAACGACTCTCCTGTATCGGTACTGGAACATGACCCACGGTGCCTTCTTTCGAGATCTCATCAGACACTATGATACAGTCCCGCCCCGGATTAGAAGCTGGTTCTTCTGCATTGCAGTCCCGTGGCATCTCGGCGCATTAATGCTCGCAGACGTTCTTGAGTTCATTGACAAGAACAACTACGGTCTTGACCAAGCCCGTCAAAAGCGACTAAGCGGCAACGTCGCAGCCCGAATCCGCAAAGCCAGTGCCATCGAACTCGCCGACCTCGCTCAAGTAACGACACCGCGACTGTTCCAAGAAGCTGGTATAAACGCAGCGCAACTTCCAGACTACCATTTCGCTGTTAGTGAGGGGCCATTATTGACGGAGCCATGGACTGTTATTCTTATCAGAGGGTTTACGAAAGCGTGTTTGTTTCATTTGGACATGGCGGATGATTTTCAGCAGCACGAGGGGGATCTTTTGGGGCATGATAGTGAGGACTTTCAGGATAGTTTGAGGAGGGCGGAGTATTGTATTAGGGCGCTTTGGTGTCTGGGGAAGAAATCGGAGATGTCGAGGAATATTACCAAGGTCTTGGTAGGGGCGTTACAGGAACTACAGATTTAACCGTCTGAATATGTACGCTTGCTGAGATGTCCTCAAGTACGGCGATAATTAGAGATTTTGACAGTCTAGGTGCATATCTGAACCTAGAGACTCAATTCTTCTGTCCAAGACTGATAGTGTGGAGAATGTTGGGGCGAGCGGCATGGGGATTGAAGTGATTGGCCCCGCTGGCTGATGCGTTGTACCAATTGCGAGTGAGGCCAAGACGCCTTGATGTTGAAAATGCTTATCGTATTCTTAGCAATTGGCTGAAATCTGCGATGATGCATGAGCTGAGGTCAGGGTTGTTACACCGGCGCCTAAAAACGTGCATCTCAGGGCAGATTGCCTACCGGAAGCGCCAGTCATATCATATAAGGCTGCTGGATAATAACTCATGCTGCCACCAGATAACTCATCTCAATTATTGTTCAATCTCATATTGAAAGTCTCGCGGGGTGATCACGCTGGCAGCTGACAATGCCAAACGAATTCCAAGACCACCAGTCGATCAAGGAGGACGCAATGAATATTGAACTTGAGCTGAGACCAGTCTCACGGCCAGGAATAACAAATGAAGTGCACAACAATACCGCCGAATTGGGACCTCCGCAAGCCGACACTGACAATGGTAACGACCAAACTGGCATTGTGTCATCACAGGAGCCTGGGTCTACAGATCAAGGAGCGCAGTCATTTCCAGGATGCCCGGAACAGGAAGCAGTGGGTGATATTGAACCTCAGAGTCAACCAAACCAGGAGGATGTGGATGAAAATGTGCATCTGACTGACCTGAGTGCTGGAATCTTTCTCTCTAAAATCAGAGACCTGCTAATCTCTAAGCTGGAACGCAGTTATGAGGATCTTGTCTTTCGAAGCGTATTTCATGGACTGCGTTGGTGGGACAGCGGTCAAATTCACGCCGCTTGGCCTGCAAGTCGGGACGTGTCAGGGCTCAGGCAATATTTAATCGAGAGTGATGGCGTCAGGATCAAAACCCAAGTTCACTGGTCATCATGTTGGCGGCCAAATCTAGGGGATCGAGACACACCGTACGATGAAATTGAAAGCGTATGGCTTGGCTGGTGCTGCGAAGCCAGAAGCAAGCTACAGCAAGTGCGTCTCACACGTTCTTACTGCTACATGTGGACTGATTGTAATAGAAAGTGCCTGGTACGGTCGACAATTCATACTCAGCTTCAAGGCAAAGGTCCAGAGGGAAGATTGTGTAGGTGAAGCAATACAAGTCATTTGTCTTGAATTTACCGTCCCGTATACAGGACGTGTGGCTGACCCTTCTTGTTAGTCACTGTCAGTCGAAAACGTTGCGAAAGGGAGTCCAGGGCTTCCCCATATCACTTCTTGCTTGCGCGTTAAGCCTCGAGGAGCCCTTTCGCTTATCAAGCAGCGAAATAAATGACTTGGATGTCGGAGAATCTATATTATTTCTTCGGACAGGCTTTCGGGGAAGATACTACGTTGAATCCCGCCATGACTTACATAATACCATCCATTGGCAAATCCGCTATTTTAGCCCACCACATACCTACGGCTTCGATATGATGGAATGTCTGCTTAGCAAGCGACAAACAGCCATATTGCAGCACGGGCCAAGGAATATTGGTCTGCATGAACAACGAGCTGTGGTAAGCTTCCGAGTTCTGAGGGAAGACCCGGAACTCTTCAGCATACTGGTCTTGAAGGATGAGGACATATCTCCAGAAGTTCAATCCCATGATCAGCAATTTGATGTTGACACGTTATGGAAAGGCTATGGGTTTCTGGAACCGAACGAGGTAACTCCTCTTACACACTATCTGCTCGAGATATGCAGAGTGTTCAAGATGTGTATGGATGCTTGGGGGGAGACCCTAAGTGCCATCGATATACTTGTACATGTCGAGGTGAATTAGAAGATCCACTGATCTATCTCTTCTGGAAACTTAAGGAAATTTACTAATATGCAAGATAGCTAGAAGACTTGGACAGTTTGGGAAAGGTGGAGGAGCTCATGTTTGATACTTCTTTCAAACGCTCTAAGGACTATTTTGTTGCTCTTCAGATACTCAGAATCGTCGATGAGTGGTTGGATGAGGTTCAGTCAACTGTCGAAGACATGTTCAAAGATCCCGTTATGTTAAAAGCATCTATGTGGGCGGATAACCAGGCAACAGACAAATCTTTTCGAATCGCCATTCGATATGTGAACGAAAACTTTAACGCGACTAAGAGTCGGGTTCGAAAGAAACATGAGGAGATCAACAGTCTTCGGGATGGCGTAAGTCCATGTCACCCATTTCTAGTACAGGGTGTTGCTAATACTCTTTTTTACAGCTGTTCAACGCCACATCTCTTCGAGAGTCTACCAAGGCCATGGCGTTAAACCAGGCAATTTACGTCTTCACCGTTGTCACGGTACTCTTCACCCCAGTGAGCTTCTTAGCGGTAGGTGAAGCACAGAACTGGAGTTTAGTGTCACAGCTAACAAGCTAGACATTTTGGGCTTTGCCGTTTTTGAACAACCCAACAGAAGGCAGTGGTATTATACCAGAGCCCCCAGCCTTTCGCAACAGCTTTATCATCATGCCTATCCTCACCTACGCCCTGGTCATCGGCGTCGCGTGGGTCGTGGGACAACGCAACAGTATTCGTGCACTATTGGATCTCCTGAGAGAATATTGGGAAAAATCGCGGTCGCTCATGAGATCTGCATGGAGCTCGCGTCCAGAACTGCCTTAGTGATACAGGGGTAGTTCTCCTTACCCTGAGGCTTGATGTGAGTTCGGTAAGCATAAAAAATCAATGATGGATTGAAATGTAGTAATGCTGTCATATAGTTCAATGCCAAATTGTATCGGTATCTTGATCTACCTGTTTTCGAGCGCGAGCGCGACTCTGACTATTTCATGCACCCCACCTTATCTAAATAGAGAAAACCCACGTTCCTCGTGATCAAACTCCCCGGTGACCTCAGCAATGTTGAACTGAGAAACCTGCAACGTCGATGAAAGCGACAACAGACTCATGGGCTTGTTGTCTGACATGATATTCGAGACTTTGTCTGGAATTCGCAGGATATGTAAAGAAGGGAATTTCCCAGTATGGCTAGACTGGTGTTGATCTTGGAGCTTTCTGTAAGCCTCTTTGAGAGCTCGTTCCTGACCATCCTTCTCACCGATCGCATACACCAAAGCTCCTTGGATTTGCTGCGCAAGGTAGATATTTGGCTGAAGCTGACTGTGATCAACAGTTTTGGTGTTCTTGGCCTCGACGATATAAGTAGTTCCATCTTCGTTGTAGACCATGTCTAGCTCTCGGTACTTGTTGCCCTGCATGGGAACAGTGATCATTTGCGAGCTACCATTAAGACCCTCTCGCTTCTCCGAATCAGTGAGGGGTCTCGAGATCTGGTTGCCATGCATGATCTTATAGTCCTGAACGAGCTTGTATGCTGTAAATATCTCGTGGTACAAGCCTCTGTCAAGCTTGCCGCCCGCGCGAGATGAAAGGCCTGCGTTGAAGATGCCAATCATGACATTAATACGAGCCCGCGGGTCCTCTTCAGTTGGAGGAACGCTGGGATAGACGATGGCTGAATTATGGCTCGACATGCTGGTGGAAAGATGATGAGAGGGCTTTGACTTGAGGCTGAAATGAGGGGCATTCAGTCCTTATATAGATTCGTGCAGAAACCTGGATGCATGTAAGACCAATCACATAAGCGTTGCACCTCGAAAACACACATTGCTGCCTGATCACACAACTAGATGTCTCAACAGTGAGATCAGTGTGTTATTTGCGACGGTGGCCTATAACAATGAGCTTGTAGTCAACACATAGAAAATCCTGGGTATAGCAATCGCTATAGTGGTGTGTCTTATAAATAACAATAATATGCAAAGGCTAAATACTTGTTCCGAGTTATAAATAATTAAATTCTGGTATAAGCCACAGCCCAGTATCTGCACTAAAGTCAAATGCCTCAAGTCCGGTCATAGGTCTGATAGAGTTCTCAGCCATATCCCTATGACCAGGGCCTCCCTGAAGATAGGCTATAGGACCACTTTGAGGACCATGCCCATCACTATGCTCCGCCACCCTATGCGAAACTTGTGAGGTAGTCGATTGCGAGTATGAGTCTGTTTGAGATAGCGACTCTTGGCATGCCGCGAGGTAACGCATCTTGATCGCTTCCCAGCCCGTGAGTGCGTCACCATACCAATTACGTAGGTGCTCTGATGAACCCATTTCCAACGAGAGTTCCTCCACCCGATGTGAGATAGCATCGATGTATTCATCGAGCTTTATAATAGAGCGGGCGGATTGAATGCTCCATCCTTGGGTCTGTATTGATAGAGATATTGAAGCTGTAAGAAGGATTGAGTAACTCAAAAGAGCCCAATGTGTGGATGGTAGACTAGGGATGCTTTCCGGAGGAATGGCTAGGAATGTGTCGAAATAGCCCTTTGTGCTTGTGAGCACGTCCATAAGAATGCGGATCCGAGCCATGGAGAAATCAGTATTTCGTGCCATTCCTGACAAACACAATTCCCGGACGAAAGCTTCTAAAAGCCAGGGCCAGATTTGCTGGCAGGCTGACGGGTGGTTAGTTGAACTTTCACTGCAGAGCACGTCTTCAATATTGTACTCACGATCTTGGGCAAGTGAGGATGGGAGGCGGAGTTGCCAGTCCTGCACTTTGATGGAGGATGCATTGAGGTAGACCTGTATCTGCTGCTCGCCCATGAACTGTGTCTGCTGGATGTCGGTGTAGTTGAAGAAGGTATATGCCTTCTCGGCCTCGCGAGCAACCTCAAGATGGAAGACAAGATCTAGATCTGACGGCGCTTCCTTTGCGGCAGCAAGAGACTGGGCGCATGTGTATAGATAATCGTTATATATCAACGGACTCGACTTCCGAGTCATTATAGAATACCTTTGTATATTGGTCAGCAAATTGAGCTTGGCAAGATTCGCCTACTAACCAGGTAGTCATCTGATAGCAGCCTAGGTAGGCTCGTCTAGCGACAGGATCCCAAAATTCCGCATCAACTGCCGACAAGCCCTTTGGTCTTTCATCAAAGGTCTCGACATTCAACTGCTGATGTTTGTTCTTTCCGGGCCGCTGAGTAATACCAAATTCAACCGCCATCGATGCTGCGATGGACGCAAGACGGTAGGCTTGTTGTGTCTTTGGTGTTGTATGAAAGTGAATCCTAGATAAAACACATTTTAGTAAGCAGGCGCAAAGGTAATTTGGTTGCAAGGCATGTTTGCTGACCAATTGAGGTACACCATCAATCCCCTCAACAGGTCCATATCTCGGTCACCTTCTAGGACGAGTTTAGTACTAAGTGCCTTGAGAAATAGTTGATTAAGATGATCCTGCTGGCCTCGTAGCTTCCAGGACGTTGTGACAAGGATCGCCAAGAGGAGCATGGGGCTTGTCTGTTGGAGGGCGAATGACGGTACGCCTTCTGGTATGATCACGTAAGGGAACCTCGGAGCAAAGGTTTCACGATAGTCTGCGACTAAAAGGTCCGCCTGCTGTACGGAAATAATATCGTGGATCACGTTGTCAATAGTAGATTGTTCAGAATTTGGTGACGGAGCCCCGGAGGATGGAGGTGCTTGCGAATCAGCGAGGACAGACGCAAGCGAGCTTGGGTCGTTGCCGGGGAGTAAGGACATAACCCTCCCAACTTCCCGCTCCAGCCGCTCAAGTCTTGACTCGTAGACTGAAGAAGAGAAGTGTCAGAAAAAGATTGTTTTGATCTCGAGGCAGAGTGAGCGAAGTCTGCTGACCTTTCTTCTTGCGCCGCCGAGGACGTGATTCAGGGATTACACATTCCAGTTTTCTCTCTAGGCACCTTTATTAAGATGACAGTCAGCACTAGCAATGGGCGTACCGATGGCATGTATTATGGAACAGGTCGTGACAGTGTTATCACACTTACCTTTGACAAGTCCATGGCGGGCCATTGCTCATGAGGCATCGCAGCTTTTTCGCTTTACAGCTTGCGCATGCACGTGTTGAATGTGGAGCCTGCGGTTCCCCGGACATTTCGATATCAAAGAGAATTATGGGACGCGTATGGCCTTCAGTTTCGGCAGTATTTCTTCTTGGCACGGATGTGTTCTCTGACAGCGAGAAATTGATTGACTCTTCGGTTGGGAGTAAAACCAAGCGCAGCTTCGGCTTGATCGCGTTTCGGAGCTTCCGAGTGCAGATGCTAGGTCCGTCGATCCACATTTGACAGAAGGGATCGACGCTCTGATACATCAGGTTTTGTAGCGTCGGAGCGTCCGAGGTTATCCAACAGCCGACGTTAATAAACACCCGAGGTCTCAGGAATTCCCTTTACCTAGGTACCTTAGTCAACAGAGTGCCATGCAACAACGAAGCATAAAATAAAGTCCAGAGTCCAAAAGATTCTCGACTGTCGAGTCTATTACGTCTAGGTAAGAAAGGATTCTATGTTCTATATACAAAGTTATGTGTCATTTTCCAGCCATTAGGATTCTGTGGCTGGGCTGTACAGGCAAGTGGCACGCCCGCTAAGAGTAGTCTAGTCCATTCCTAATGAAGCCAGTCCAGTTCATGCCCTGGCTTATTTTCGAGGTCTTGTAGATGAACCAGCCTACCCTTGAGCAAGTATGCGTTTCTTCGCAGACTACTCCCCCGAGTATGCATATTTCGAGTGCTTGCGAATAGCGGCCCCGTATTTATAAAAGACGATGGGAATGAAGCAGCAAGCTCAAGCAAGGAAGCCAAGTAAAGACGATGCCCACTGGGGATTGAGATTGTGGTACCTGTTTGCGTAGTTAGTGCCTGGTCGGAAGGGGAATATGGCGGCTATAGATTTAGATCTGCGTAGTGAAAAGAACAGTCGATCCACCCCAAATTGAGCGAACAAGTGTATTGGCCGCCAGCGCCGAAGCGGCCGTGTGCTGATATGCATCTACGATATAGTTGTTGAATGAATTGTAGAGAAAGACGAATCCGATGCCGATTGGAAGACCGGCGAGACATGGCCCGACCCACGTGAGGTCATCGTAAGAAGTCCAGGCAAACTACAAGTAAGAGTGTGTCAGCCTGACCTGAAACACAAAAGCACATATAGCAGGGTGACAGTGGGTACAAACTCACGATAAAGACACCGATTGGGATTAGCCAGCAAGCCCAGATCATCGGAATCAAGCGGAGCTCAGGCGGTGGATGACCGGTGTGCTGCGACCGAAGTTTGTTGTAGTGAGCGTTTACAAACGGTGCCCCGACGAGGCCGACGACGATGCCTCCTGATATGGGAATAAACATGAGCCCCGCAATTCCAGGCGAGTAGCCTTTGCCCTCTTCGAAGACGATCGGATACCTAGAGATTATCAGCAATGCTGGACAGAGAGATCGAAAGGACAAGCATACGCCACGAAAAACATGTAGAGAAGGCCATACAGTATAGCTGCATAGATGGCGAACAACGCGACAATCGGCTCTGTCACTAACAGCCTGAGAGGCCGGGCGAGATAAATCTGCGCAATTTCCCCAAACGTGTGCTGAACAAGTTCGTGTTCCGCAAGATAACTATCGTCTCCAGTCTGCTTCCGCAGCTTCTTGGCTCTTTTTTCGAGAATGACAGGGGCATAGGTTTCGGGGACAAGGACGACGAGACATACAAACAGGAAACCGCAGAGAATGAGTTGCAGCCAGTACAGCCAACGCCATCCTTTGTTCTCGTACACAAAACCGCCAATCCTCGGGCCTAGAAATGGGTCAGCTTTGGACAGGAACCGTGGGCGCTGGCTCTTTCATACCCATGATCGGTCCCAGGAAAGGGGCAGCACTGAACGCTGTCATCGGAATTCCGCGTTCTTCAGGTCGCCACATGTCTGCAAGACTACCGCCAATCTAATAAGGCAACACATCAGAGTTATTCAACAAGATGCAGTTCTTGGTAAAGACTCACATTTGCAACGGGCACACTCATAGCAATGCCATCAATGGCCCGGCACACCAGCAACGTCTCGATATTCTGAGCCACGGCACACGGGACTATGAAAATAACCGCAACACCAAAGGTCAGTACATAAATGATGCGCCTCCCGTAAAGTTCTGACAAGGGACTAAAGACAAGAGCTGTTCTTTTTGTCAGTAACCTTGCCCTGAGGGATGTTGTTATAAGGGCAGACCTACGCCCAATGCCAAAACCGTACACAAAGAGAGTGATTGTCAGTAAAGCAACTTCGCTCGACGTATCAAAGCGCTCAACAACGCCAGCGATGCCTGGAGTTATAACTGCCGAGGCAAACGCTACCGCGAAGCATACCTAGCTCAAGATGAGAGTGACGGTCCACTTTCGCGCCTTGGACCAGTTCTTGGGGTTGGTAGGATCGTTGGTGCTGAAGCATACTATCTTGCAGGTTTTAGCTTCGCCTTGTCTGGTTATTACTGATCTCGTCTCGTAGTGGCCGTGTTGCGATTCCACGTTATGATTGACTGTAGTGCCTCCCCCATCGGCGATAGTGTCGGATGAAGTGTCGTCGGCTTGGTAACCAGGACGGAGTATCTCGCCGGGCTTCCTATAGTGAATGTCAGCAGACGTAAGTAAAGTACAGGACCAGTGGTAAATTGGATTACAAATCACTAGGAAAGTCGACTTTTTCATCTGCTATGTTGGCAGATGACTCGTTGAAGGAAGGCTCAGGAGGGGCAGCCATTATATGCAGTTTTCTGAAAGCTATTAGAAAGGAAGAAGTTATGTTAGATGACTAGGATAGAATTATGGGAGATTGAGAAGCTGAGAACCCTCCGTACTTATACCACTCTATCTTTGGGTCAACACTTGAGCCGTAGTTTAGCATCCATTTTGATGTCGGAAGGGCCGAGGCGCCGAAGGTCCGAAAGTGCTGATATCGGCGATAGTTAAATACATCGCTTAATGCCATAGCTTTTAGTGTAGCTGCAGATCTATTTTTATAGTTAGGACTTACAGTTAAGAGGTTAAATTGATATTAAGCTCTCTTTATTAATTTAAGCTCTTAATTATAACTTAAGTCTCAATTATAAAAATTAATATCCACAATGGGTTTGGCCTAGACGTACAAATTTCAACACCCATCGACTCCAGAGACCAAGATCATGATGTTGGATAATGCCTTTTGATGGTAGAAACTTAAAATTCAACAAACGAACCAAGTCAATTTCTTTGTATTCGCCTCCGATGATACTCCCTTGTGGCAGTCATTCGTTTTAAATATCTTATTTAGTATCTCAACGAACGGCGTCTCAAGAGGCGTGAGCTTATCAAACTGTAAACAATGCTCAAGAGCACCGCTGTCGTCTAATCACCGACAGGGATATCATGAATAACGCACAACCTGAGATTGCTGGAAGTATAAACAATAAAGTGACCGAGAATATTTCGCAATCGCGGATTTTGTCATGCCACGAACTTGGTAGTCGAATATGGGTTGGTTGATGTGCCAGCAGTGCTTGTGCAATTTCACGAATGTGCGGTAGAAGACTTTGCCTGTTTGCCGATGTCGCCAGCGTTTCTAAAAGGCGTTCAAATTGCTGCTGCCTGACCACGTGAAACACGAAATTTGCTACTGGTAGACTAAGAGCTCCCCCCGGGGATCGTGAGGTGTATAGCAGGGACGTTGCTGAAGCCTGTATGCTTACGGCGGTGGAATCAAGCATCCTCACTAGACTGGCAGTAGCAAGGCCACCAAATCCAAACCCCCATAAGAATATGAAGACTAATTGGTATGTCAGAGCATAGGTTCCGTGTGGAGTCAATGGTACCCCGAGAGTACCGATAAAAGCAACCGCCGAGGAGGCTAGCAACAAATGTGACGTGTTGAATCTGGATGTAAGGGACCCAGCAAAGAAAGAGCCTGCCGCTGCGCCCACGCTCAGGGGAACTAGACACCAGCCCATAACCATCTTGGTATGCTCTTGAAGCGAAATAAAGTATGGCAAGTAGAACTCAGAAATTGTAAAACCGAACTGTGATAGGAATGTGATGAGGCAGCTGTATCCAACACTTGGTGATTGAGTCAGGAGCGGGAGGGGTAAAAGGGCATCTTGTGTCATGAAGACGCTGTGGTACGAGAAGATGGCAAGCATAATAAAAGAAATCACAAATCCAAATGAAACCAGCCTTAGGTCCAAGTTCGAGCTGCAAATCTCTAACTGCTCGCTCGATGCCAATAATGACCCTAGTCCTAAGCATAATAGGATAGTGCCCACCGCGTCAACCTTTCTTCTGGGCGAGTTGAGCTTAGGAATCAATGGGGCATCCTCGTTACCAGTGGCTATCGACTCCTCTGCGACAGATGCAGTGGCAGTGATCCGATTAGGCCTCCTGACTGGTTCTGGTAGGAGTGTCGCCCCGAGCATAATAAGAAACGCAGGAACAGAAAGGCTCATGAATGCAACTCGCCATGACCAGCGATGTGCCACGAGTCCCCCAAAAAGACCTCCAGATCCATGGCCGAATCCAAATACGATATTGTTAATGCCTTGCCATATACCCCTTGCTTCAGGACGAGTAACGTCTGTCAGAACAATAGTGGCCATGATAGTAAGTATACCGCCTCCAATTCCAGATAGGGCTCGGCCAAACACCAGAAGCGCAAGTGACTCTGCAATACTGCATGTGACATTTCCCAAAAAGAAGGCTATACTTCCAACTAGCAGACATGCCCTGCGTGTGTAGATATCAGAAAACTAACCACACAGAGGTTGGACAAGAGCGGTCGCGATGAGATAGCTAGCACCTAGCCACGATACAACCGACGGCGACTCTAGGTCACTCATGATCGTGTGCGTCAAGGTTGTCACAATAGTGCTATCTGGAATCATGAATTCGTTAGAAACGAACCTCTTCCGCATGAATGGCGATTGACCACAGTTCACTGACCAAGAGCACTAACTAGACTGGCTAGGAAGAGAATGCTTAATATGAAAATTGTCCGTGGTGTCTTCGACCATTTCGGCATTTGAGCTGGATTCCCGGAAATGGGACCGCATTCAGCGTCTGGGATGAAAGGCGTTGCGACGGTTTCCATTGTGTATACGGTCAATGTGACCAAAGTGAGCGATGTTGTATGATTGAAGCTGGGAGGTGGTAAGCCTTTGAGGAAAGCATAAAATGGGAAAATATCTATTTAATTCTCAGCTCAGGCTACATAAATTGTGATCTAGAATGGTTACGTATACTCGCATATCTAAGAGGCCCCAAAGAGTAACAAAGCAGTATGCATTTGATAACAAGTTGATGAGGTTGTTACTACTTGACACACCCTTGCGTGCTTTGCGATCGCGTGCACACTTGTGGCTGACCACCTCAGACTTCCCGACTTTCTGCATACTGAAGTCAGCTTGACGTTACTTCGGCCTTGGGTAGGGCGTTGGTCCATAAGAATCACAATTCACGACCTGTGAGCCATAGATACCGCACTGAGACATATCCTGTGAGGCCGTCAATACACTGCATCTGCGGGGCGTTCCCCGTAAAGGAGGGAGTGCGTGGGGACATGCGTGAGTAGATGCAGTTATCGACACCCATTGACTAGGTCGAAATATTCTTCCTACTCATGGCCCGTAGGGTGACAAATTCCTGGCACATTGGCAACCACTATGAATGCATTATGAAGTCATTTCGATGCCAAATAATGATGCAATACCATACGGCCGAATTAACGGCATCCATCAACACCATCATAGTCGTTTGCTAGGTTACGTGTACGCTGCGAACTCGTAGCCAGACCTCAAGACATCCAAAATTTATCAAGTTTTATATTTCAATGACGTGCTTTGTACCCATGTATTCTTTGTCGGCCACTGGGGAGCACTCTTAAATTAAGTCGTTCATTGAACAAATACTATAAAACATGGAGAATACCAATTGGAAAAAACAACTCAGAGAACCTTTTTACTGAAGACCTCAAACATCCTTTTACCAGACAGAAGAATAAGAAATATTACACCCTATTCTATCCCTTTACAATGTCTCAAGTCATCTCAATGCCAACCTTCACCGTGACCTCTGTCCATCAGACAGAACAAGTCCCAAGAGATGTTCGCGAGCGTATACTGCGCTCCGTTCAGTACAACGTGTTTGCATTCCCTGCTTCGCTTGTTGCAGCAGACTTCCTTTCGGACTCGGGTACTGCTGCGATGACCACGAACCAATGGTCTGCTATCATGCAAGGCGACGAGAGTTACGGCCGTAACTGTGGCTATTATTATTTTCTCGAGGCTGTGCGAGACATCTTTGAACGCGGGGAGCATCGGTTAAATGCTTTCCAAGAGATGAGGCCAGATCTCAAAAGCAATACCGCCTTTGAACGGTATTTGGATTACCAAGAAGGAGGCTTTGTCAACGGCGGCCTCGCACAAATGACCCGCCCCAATTGTTTCCTCATTCCTCAAGGCCGGTGTGCGGAAAGCCTCTTGTTCCAGGCTACCGCTGATGCCTTTTCTCAACCGGATAGTCAGCAGCCTATTGTAATTAGCAATGGCTTTTTTGATACAACTTCGGCCAACGCATCAGCGGCTGGCTTTCGCCTCATGACATTCGCCCAGGAGGGCTGGATGCACTCGGAGCCTATTCAGGATTGGCAGAACAAGAATACCTTCAAAGGTAACCTGGACATTTCTGCTGCAGAAAGGTTTTTGTCAAACAGAGAGCCGCAGGACCGCGTGGCTCTTATCTTACTGACGATCACCAACAATTTTGCGGCAGGGCAGCCTGTGTCCATGGAAAACATCAGAGAAGCGTCGCGGCTGTCAAAGAAATTCAATCTTCCTCTGATTTTTGACGCCTGCCGGTTCGCAGAGAATGCAATGTTCATTAAACGACACGAGAGGGGTTACAAAGATTCCCCAATTCCCGAAATCATACGGGAAATCTTTTCTGAGGCTGATGGTTTCACCATTTCGCTAAAGAAAGACGGCCTCGCCAACATGGGAGGCATTCTTTGCCTTCGTGACGGTGGCAAGTACACGACCAAGCACCCAGGCATTGGTACTGCCATCCGGGAACAGCAGATTCTCCGATATGGCAACGACAGTTATGGTGGTATGAGCGGGCGTGATCTTATGGCTGCCACTGTCGGGCTTTACGAAGGCACCAAGGAGAGTTACCTTTCGTCTCGTATCGACCAGGTGAACAGGTTTGCTGAAAAGCTTGTTGAAGCACAGCTGCCTGTCTTGTTGCCACCAGGCTCCGCTGTTTTCTTGGACATGGATGTCTTTTTTCAAGACTGCAATCGAAAGTATGAGGAGTTTGCGGCCTTGGGGTTTACTTTGGAGCTTCTGGGGTCCTACGGGGTACGGGCATTCGAGCTCGGCCCTTTTGCCTCAGAGTGGGATAATCTAGAGGATGAAGAGAAGGCCAAGGAATCGACTCCTAACCTTGTGCGATTCTCAATTCCGCGGAATGCCATGACAGACCAACACCTGGACTATACTGTCACTGCCGTCAAAGAACTGATGAAAAAGCGGCATACCATACAAGGTGTCCGGGTCACTCATGGTAAGAATCTGAGGTTGCGCCATTTTCAGGCCGCTTTCGAGCCCATTCCGATTAGTTCAACATCTTGACTAGACTTTAATTGATTTATTTGTGTCTCGCTTAATCTTATCTTACAATTAGTTGCGTGCGATAATTGGATAACAGTGGTGACATTTGGAAAACTAGTTGTAGCATATTTTCTTCGGCAATGTGTCTACCTCAAGGCACCGTCTTTACTAAATGAGACGTTGGACGCACCCAATCTGACCTGGAGGATATGGCATATTCCCATGCCTCGAAAAACAGACAAGCCCCCTACTCTTGTTTTCAATATAGCAAGGGGGAGCTATCCTTGCGAATGTGTCACTAGAAAGATTGACAATTGTAGATAATGCATCATAAGAACAGTCCAGACTCTTACAAAGTCCCGCACTTGCCTTCACAAACCCTCTAACGTACAACGTAGTGGAAGGCCTCGTTTATAAGATCCGCCTACCTGCAGAAAGACACAGGAATGATCGACCAAACATTAAGGTCGAGAGACTAGACCCTGGAGTAAGAGTCCGATTCCCCGAAGACCTCTTGCAACATGAATGCTCCTCTAGTAGGTGAAGTGAGGTATTTTCAAACAAACCTAGCGTCGAATTGCATTATTTCTATCATAGTCGACAGGGCGCTCTACAATCTTGATCCATGATAAGGTCACGAATGTACAGTGAACACCTGTGAAATATGTGGTTCACGTTCAGTGGATGGTTATGGACATGCATGGTTTGAGACACGGCAGAAGTGAGACACGGCACGGCAAGCCACAAACATCACAGGTCTGCAAGAGTCTCACCGCTCAACCAACTTTTGACATCATACAGGCTGAATTTCGTTCAGGAGCTGTATGGAAACTATGTGGTCTATCAAGTCTTGACATTTGTCAAAGGTTTTCCATACTCCATACAATCTTACCAAAGATGCCATGTTGGCGGTGTTGGTTTCTAGAGAAATCGAGTGGCTTACAGAGGCAAGGGTTTACCCGGTGGATAGGTTTGGCATGTCACTGTGACGATATCCACTAAAGGTATGACGCAGAATTCAGCGCAGTGGTTGCTGAGTTGATCTGGCCTGTTGACCTGTATGTAGATTAGGCACCAACCTGTATGTAGATTAGGCACCAACCCCCATCGCCCCAGTTCATGTGCACATCAATTAAGATAGAAGCCCAGAATATTATAGTGCTTTAGTATTATTATCTTTATATCTTACTTAGACTACCCCTATATAAGTAGGAATTTACCTAATAAAAGCTGCTATAGCTTGTTAAGATACTTCTTTATTAACTATATCTAGCACTTAACTTACTTACTATTATCTATAATATGGTTAACTATTTATAGTAATATGCCTGCTAGCCTTGTTAATTTCTTGGTACTTACCTTTCACTATACGACAAGTTCTTCTACTATCCATTATTCCAATTTCCTATCTGTAATACTGTCTCAATACTGAGTGTTATGGACCTAACTAAGTGCACTGGGAATTGACTAGTAAGCGCAAGTCATTTAGCTTGCATACCAGCTGTTTGTATACATCCTCGGGCTTTAATTGGCTTTCTGCTGCCTCACCCTTACATGAACCATTGATGCTGAACTTCATTGTCGTGCCAATAACCAACTTGTCACCCCGACCCATCTCATTTCTGACGCATGCGACTCCTTTATAGATATCAGCTAAGTCCTGTCATGGTATGGTAATTGATAACGAGAAGAGCCTTACCATGCGCAGCACAATCCAATAAGACCTTAGGTGGTCCTCTTTTACTTTCCATCCCAGGTAAAGTTTCATAGAATTCGGGATGCTCATGCTCATTAGAGTTCAATTTGACAAACCCATAGCTATTCCCGCGTGATTTCGAAATAGCGATGAGTCCCTCTTGTGAAATGCCCAAATATTGATGGCCCGAGGAAGCTGAATCAATGGCCTGAAGAGTCGGAAGAAGATCGTCGCTCTTATTGACGGAAAATGCGACTGGAAAAGGCAGTCCAGAGACGAGGGCTGTGTGGGATTGAGAGCTGGCAAGCTTCGAGTTGCTAATACCTAACGACAAAAGATCATCAAAATAGTTATGAGCAATGTTATCGTTAACATCACAAGCAATTGGTATCCCTGAGGATGAGGCTTTTTGAAAATGCTGACGCAAAGCGTGTAGTGATTTGTTGATATTGCATGTAGTGACATCTTCATTGGTGCTGTGTATACCCCTATTCGAGTGCGGAACTGCAAGATAGTCAAGTTCCGTGTAAAGCACAATCAAAAGATCTTTTGAAAATGCCGAACAAAGGGACTTCAACTCAGCGTAGTCTTGAGATAAGGGGAACGGAAATGAATCGGACGTGGGAGTCAAGAGAACAATGAAGCGATCATCGTGGCCATCAAGAATAGCTTGAATCTGCTTTCGACTGTGTTGGACGGTGAGAGTGGCTGTCTCGGTCATTGGGATCTCGAATGCGAGAAGGGACGGAGGAGCCAGTGGGTCCTGCTTGTAAACTGGTAAGGTTAGCTCAGTCCCATGGAGATGAATTACTTAGTGATATCGATATCTAGGGTTGTAGGGCTACCGATGCTTCCATGTTGGATACTCTTTTTACACTTACCCCGTTGGCTGTCAATTGAACTGCGTTCCATGATTGATCGAAATGGAAATATCGACAACTAGGTGAACCTTGAGATTCCTGCAAAGAACTCTTCACTAACAGCCACTGTACTGCAAAAGCAGATCTCTTCTTTTAAAAAAAGAAAAACACACAAGAAATGAAAGGAGTAAGCAGTTTCAGGTCGTCAAGCAGCCTAGTTATCTATCCACTTTAGCCTTCTTACTCCTTCTCTTCTTGTCTTCTTTAGCAAGCAATGACGTAATTATCTCTTTTCTCAAAGCGACAGTGCCGTTAACCACGGTACCCCTTCTATGTTCCCTCTTGAAAGGCGTCACACATTGGCGTGTTTGCAACCTTGAGGCCAATCTTCCCACCATTAAAAGAGACGAAGAGGTTGATCGACATCAAATCTTGTTCAGAACCGCCGTCACTTTGCGGGGCTTACACCTTTGCATATGCGGCAGGGGAGGATGCTGTAGACCGGGAGGGGTAGTGAGGCATACACGCCTTGGAAAATCAAGGTAGACCAACCTGTATTCGACAATCCTTGATTATAGGTACTGTCAAGTAGTGGAGTACGGACATTACTGTGGTGTTCTTTCGGTCCTTTACAGAGAGTGGCATCTAAGACACTTGTTACATGTAATGTTACCACACAGCTCGCTTCATGACGTATATGGCTGATGACGCTAAGTATTTGGGAAATATTTAACACCTGATTCAAGATCCTGTCTGAGAATAACCCTCCATCCTTAATTATTGATTTCAGAACGAAGGGATTAAGGCGACAGGATGCCCCATATCGAAAGCAGTGATGAGTATGTTTTAGGCCGGGATATCTCTGGTTCTATAAGGTAAACTCACTTTCCTAGATGACGGTAAGGTCTTAGAGACCGTACTGATTGCATGCAGGCTTGATGCTCAGCATCTACTGTGGCGGCTACATACTGGGTACGCGTTGCACCCCGCAATCCCCAGAAGCAGTAAGATGAAAGTTGCTGAAGTTGGCACTGGCACAGGGTATGTGTCCTTATAAGAATAAAGCACGTGTGTACTAATCCAGACTTACAGCATCTGGCTATTCGACTTAGCACAGGAGCTTCCGGACACTGTCTGCCTCCATGGGTACGATATCTCTGCTTCACAATTTCCTTCAAAGGAGTTATGGCCCCTCAACGTCAATCTGGGTGTAATGGACTCTTTGCAGGATCCGCCAGATTCGTTGCTGGAAAAGTACGATGTTGTACATCTGAGAATGTGGGCAAGCAACCTTAGAACTAAAGATGTTAAAACTCTTATCCGCAGCGTTTCAAAACTACTGAGTAGGTTAAAACCCCAACCAGAATTGGCCACTGAGTCGACGATAGCTAACAAATAAAAACACATAGAGCCCGGTGGATACATCCAATGGGAAGAGGCAAATCTCTTGGTCCAAGACGTTCGAAGTTCGATCGGCGAAGAGTTTGAACGCAAGGCCAACAAGTTATTCACAGCCGCAGGCATAGACTACAGGTAATTATCTTCGCTAAAGATACTTTACGTAACATCTTGCTTATATATGCTACAGCTGGGTATCTAGTCTTGAAACCTCGCTAGAATCCTGTGGTATGGTTTCTATTGAGCACTTGCAGCGTCGGTTCAAGCCAGGTTTGATCCAGATGTGTACCAACACCTACTTGATGGCATTGAAAGAGATCTTTGCTGGGATCAATCGTACTTCTTCTATCAGTGGCAGTTCAGAGATTGAGGCTTGTGATGTATTGTTAGACAAGCTTATATGCTCTCGAACCGACGGATTGGTATACAATTGGGGGCCAGTCTCATCACTGGCACGCAAGCCTAGTGTAGAATGTTGAACTTCTCTAGCTCTTATCCAATCAAGAATCTTACCTTAACAAAGATATGGCAGATTGCGACATGGCATATGTGTGAAGATCATAAATGAGGCGTTGCTTTGATTCAACTACCGATCCCTCCCTTGCATCATACATGACAGTCCTACCTTCCCAGTTTCCCAAATAACAAACGACATTTACACGTATCTTGGACACCGCATATGTAATTACTTCGTGTCTGGATCTTACTGGATGAATGCCTATAGGTGTCTTACGCTGCAACACGTATGGCACATCTTGTGGCGTGAGGCGGCACGGCACGAAACGACACGGCACGGTATGGTACGTCATAGTACAGCACGGCACAGCACGGCACGGCACACAAAAGCATGTATGTTATCTGTAATGACTTCCCATCATCCCTCCTTATCGAACACGAGACCAATCATGGTCTCCGCGCGTGAGTGTTTCAGGTTTCCAAAGCCAAAGAACTGGAGACGTTGGTCATTTGGTCTTGTCTGAGAAATCTTTGCGTCATGGCTGCAGCCGGTGACCATACATACATCAAAGGAATACCTGTCTAGGTTTGACGTCATCCACATTCGGATTACTGGCAGTTTACATGCGGAAGTTCACAACAACTTATGGTGTTGCCACGCAAATTGATTTAAAAAGAGCGAAAACCGACTATAGTTCCTGCGGAACGTTTTAGACACACAGAAACTAGTTATTAAAATACTTCTTCATTGAGCTGTCTCCCCTTTCTGGTAGCAATCAGCATGAGCGATACAATTGTCACTGAAACCATTCCCCTATCCCAAGATGTTGACAAAGGCGTTGAGCTGGTTATCAACATTTTGGAGTCGTATAAAGGCCATGAGTACTACGTCTACGAACAGAACCATTGCTGGTACATTGGCCTTGACTGCCAGTCTTCGCTGATCATTGACTCAGCCGGGACATCAGCATCGATCCTCAATGAAGGTCACAATCAGAAAGTCCCAGTTACATCAAATCTGGATCAAATTGCACGAGACTTTGTTAAAACGACCATCAAACTGGGATTCAAAATCTTCGGATATGTCGGATATAACTATGCTGCCCATGCCCGGGGTATCCCATACACTCCTGGTGAATGGCCTTTACTTAGCCTCATGGTACCTCGATACCAGATCGTGATTTCGCCCGACAAAATCATTGTCCAAGGGGAAGAGACCGAAGCTTTTCGGCATCTCGTCGATGTCGTCACTTCAGCACCCATGCATACAGCGCAGCGAGCTCAATCCATGACAGTGGATATTTCTGAACGATCTTCCCAATATACCACTGCTGTTGAGAAGGCGCTTTCAAAAATCGAAGATGGCCAGGTCATGAAGACAATTGTCTCACGCGCCATAAGCCTGCCAGAGCGAGTCGACATGCTGGCGACCTTATTGGTCGGAAGGGAGTTAAACACACCAAAAAGAAGTTTTTCTTTCAACCATGCCGGGTATCAATCCACTGGGTTTAGCCCAGAACTGATTGTTTCTCTCGAACAAGGCAAAATCATAACAGAGCCTTTGGCAGGTACACGTGCCTTCCCAGAAGACCTGGCTGAACGTGCAAGGTTGAGGAACGAACTTGAGAACGACCCCAAGGAGATTGTGGAACACATCATGTCTGTTAAGGAAGCTATCACAGAACTTCAACGTATTTGTCCCCACGAGAGCGTTGTAGTGGAGGATCTAATGTCGGTACGTATAAGAGGAAAAGTACAGCACCTTGGCTCGCGGGTAACTGGAGCGTTGGGGGACGGCAGAGATTGCTGGGATGCCCTGAATGTACTCTTTCCATCGATTACAGCTTCGGGCATTCCAAAGACAGATGCTTTGGAGGCCATTGAGTCTCTAGAGTCAGGCCCCAGAGAGCTGTATTCTGGGGGGATTATTATGATGGAGCCGTCTGGAGGCACTTTCGAGGCGAGTTTAGTTCTTCGTTCGGTTTTCCAGGACCGACACCGCCAGTGGGCACAGGCTGGCGCCGGAATCATTTCACAGTCACAGCCAGAGAGAGAGCTGACGGAAACATGCGAAAAATTATCAACAATCACGCCGTTTCTAGTAAGGGAAGAGGAGAAAATGGGATTTAGGGAGCAAGGCTCACAAGTGTCGTGAAATCCTTCGATATTGCAATGATTTCCAAGTTTCAAGAAATATCACATTGCTCATACCACCAGCAGATCGAAAGCGACCAAGGAAGTCCAACTCTTCTCGCTCTTCTAGATATTTACATCAAATGCTCAGTTAATCGTGGCTATTTATCCATCTGTGCGCCGAACATCCCAATACGCTTGCCTGATACAATGAGATCTTCAAGTAACCCAAGTCTTTGGCACTGAGCCCCTGACTTCGGCTACCCTGTGCCTGTCAGGACAGCCAATGCCAGTCTATATTGTACCATTAATGACGTAGATATGGTTCGCCAACTTAAAATTCATAACTATTTCACCAAGGGTTAACGTGTCAATTGCCTAAAAGTACCTGGGAATGGCCTTTTATTTCAATAGCCTAACCCTTGGTCATTGACATCGCTCAGTGACCACCAGTTGAGTCAAAGCTTCTGCGAATGATCAAACTCAGTAGAGTCATCTTTCCGGACGCCATTTTCTTCTACATCTTACTTTATTCTTTTGGTGTAGCCCCTTGCAGCGGAGAGGTGCGGAACATGGGCAATCGCACAGTGTATAGCGAGTAGGTGAGGCAACGAAGGGCCTATGCATCGGGTTTCTTGGAGAATGAGTGCCCGAGTGACAGTGAGAAGAGCACAAAGAGCCCTGTTAAAAGCAGAGTACCGATTCAATGGCGACTGGGCTCGAAAAGGATATGGCAGTCGGATCCAAAGATGCAGCATCTGTTACAATATTAGCTCCACAATGAACAAACCTTTATGTGAGACGTCGGTCGAATGCCGGGACGAGGCGAACACACTGAAACGAACCGAGAGCTTTGCCAAGCTGTCCTCATCAACAGCGCATCGGACTTGGCGAGCTATACCCTTTCCCAGAAATCTCAACGCGATCCATCGCTCGCACATAGCCACGGAATTGGAAAACCTCGGACTTCAAGTATCTGGCGACAGTCGCAGTATTGTTCTTCTAGGAGGACTGGGTTCGGGTGAGTTTTCTGGAACGGATCACTTATAGCATGAGCAATATTATTAAAAGTAGGGAAGTGCAGATCACACTTGATTTTACTTATCGAAGATGCGAGGATCTTATGTGTTCTGGCTTCTGGGCTTTTGCTAGCGGACGAACTACCTTTTTGCAAGATTTTAAGAAAATCGGTATTAAATAGGGCCTGAACACTGATCTCGAAGATAAAAAGCCACTTGGGGCAGTTCACCACAGCGTCGAGTCAAAACCATAATGGTAACTTGTTCTTGACTGCGCCAAAAGCCTCGCAGCACTTGGTGTTGGCGCATGGTCCAACTCGCCACAGATCATAACGGATCTATTCGACTACGTCCCATCAAGCTGTACAGGATCAACTCTTCAGATCAGCTATGATGAAGATGTTTTGGATATCTTGAGTAGCCTAAAAAGTGCGATACTAGTAGATCAGTAGACGTACAACGAGGCGTTTAGGCTATTTGAGATCGTCCAAAATCAGGAGGTCAGCGAGGCAGGAATGCTAGCACTTGATCGATGAGCTTGGTTGGTTCCCCTTGGCGATAAGTCAAGGTGCGATGTTTCTACCGCAAACATCAAGACCAGTTAATCGATATCGATTGAAGCTGACTAGGGTAAAAGTAAATCGGCATATCAATGCGGTCCCTCAATCGGATAACCGGCCTGGTCCTCATATCCCTCACGGGGTCATGAAGACTTTGGATATATCCAGGAGACGAACCGGATTGCCTGCAACATTCTGTTTGGTCTTGCACACATATTCATCAAGTGGTTATCAGAAGTAATGATTAAGGTAGTAGCCGTGGCTTGAATGACACGATAATGGAAAAGCCCCATGCATGAAGGAACAAGAAACGGAAGCAGCTCTCATCCTCCTCCAATAGTACTCTTTCCTGCCTATAGATACAGAAAAAGGCGGTGATTTTAATTTTGATATGCCAAAAGGCATACAGGAAGCTGTTCGGATCATCTCGGTCAGTTCTCTTATGATCATATACAGTATGCGCGGCCCTTACATTGAGTCTGAGAATATCTATTTGTCAATGATAAGTTTCCAGCGGCGGACGCTCAGCGAAAGGCATCCAGACACAATAGCTAGCTTTTGTAACTTAGCAGCGACCTGTCACAGCCAAGGGCATTACGATGAGGACGAGACGTTATTAACCTCAGCCTTGGCGCTCAGCACAACAGAGTACATTCGTTGACTAGGTGGAATGGTAAATCCCTTCTTATCCTTACTTCGCGCCTTCGTTCCTCTTACGCTGGAGTGATGATGCGAATGTTGTCGTGTGTGGCCGATTTCTCACTGTCCATGGAGGAATTTCGTGAGTTAGCCGATCACTATGCCGCAAGGGAACTTTGGGGTTTCGTATAATTGTACGTTTTCGATCGTCACTTATCACATCACCGTTTGGTGCGGACTCGGTTTACGAACACTGCTCCGCAGTGTGACGCACCAAGCTGTGCCGTCAAACCGAAGATCCCTTGTCAAAAGTCTTATCATTGCCATCTTAGTGCTTATACCTACCCTGGACCACCATCCAGCCTCCGAGTACTTATTTTAAAAGCCGAGCCCCCCAGTAACCAAGCCGAAGCCGCTAGTTTTCAAGCCGAGCCCCCAAGCCGAGAGGTTTGTAATCACTAACCCGTTATAGTAACCCTGCAACCATTCATCCTTCCACTGTAAAGCAGGCTCGGACCGAGCTTCTTGCAAAGCACCAAACAAAAGTCCCATCGACGATGTAAGTATTTATATCGAGGAGCCCTTCCCGGGATATAACGGTGGAAAAAGAGAAAGAAGCCGAGAAAAAAAAGCACAATTTCGGATCTTGTCTGAGTCCCAGATACATCTCGTTCTTTTATTGTCTACTTACCAAAATCGAATCACATCCACCTATCCTGTTCTTAACATACTCAGTCGCTGTGATGACTATCCAGCAGAACAAGAGAGCTCCAGTGAAACAAGTCATTCAAGATAAAAATGAACTCGAGTCAGGGAGTATCGAGCCAAATAAGTCGGAGGCGGAATCGCTCCTGGTATATTTCCTATACAATCTGTGATGCTTCACATGAGCTAATCAACCTCGCGCGGCTGTTTAGGTAACTTGGGACGGCGACAGAGATCCAGGGCATCCATATAACTGGTCTCGGCCGCGCAAATGGGCCATCACTCTACTACTCTCCGGTGGCGGCTTGGTCACTCTCATGTCGGGAGCCATGCTCGCCCCAGCTCTCGAGACAATATCCCACGATCTGGGCACCGACGCGGAAGAAACACAGATCTTCCTATCAATATTCGTTCTCGCCTTCGCCTTTGGACCCATGGTTCTCTCTCCGCTAGCTGAAGTCTTTGGCCGGCGGCCAACATGGGTGGCCTCTAGCTGCTTCTATATCCTGTGGAACACCGTTGCGGGTTTCAGCAAATCAAGCGGTCTGTTGATTGCAAGCCGCCTCCTCTCAGGTCTGGGGGCAAGCGCTGAGTTTGCTGTGACAAATCCGGTTCTATCAGACATGTGGCGGGCGGAAGAAAGAGGCACTTCATTCGCTATTTCTACCTTTATACCACTCCTGGGTCCGGCACTTGGGCCTATCATCGGGGGTGCGGTCACACAGACCGTGGGTTGGCGCTGGACCTTCTGGGTGCTCTCCATCTTCGATGGGATCTTGGTCGTCATCGCTCTAATCGTGTTCGATGAGACCTATGAGGTTGTTCTGCTGGAGAGGAGAGCTGCCGGTTTGCGTAAGGAGACCGGCAGGGCTTACTTCACAGAGCATATGACTGCCTCAGAACGAAGTCTTCGTCCAGTTCTGCTCAGGGCACTCAGTCGCCCGTTCCGTCTACTCTTCACGCAGCCCATATTGCAAGTCATTGCGATATTCCTGGCTTACAATTTTGGAATCCTTTATATCGTTCTCTCCACGTTTGCGACTCTGTGGATTGAGCGGTACGGCCAGTCAGAATGGGAGAGTGGCTTGCATTACTTCGCCTTGGTTATAGGTTACACAGTGGCAGCACAGGGCGGCGCCATTCTCATGGACAAGCTTTGGGGATATTTAAAGAAGAGAGCTGGGGACGACACGGCACCTGAGTATCGCGTTCCTCTAATGCTACCTGGAGCTATCCTTATCCCTCTCGGCCTGTTTCTCTATGGCTGGTCGGCAGATAGGCACACTGCGTGGATAGTCCCAGACATCGGTATCGCAATATTTGGTTGCGGTATCATCCTCAATACACAGGCTTTGCAAGCATATGTTATGGATGCTTTCCGTAAGTATGTCGCCTCCGCAAGTGCTGCCTCGCAGTTTCTTCGCAGTATTGCAGGCTTTGCCTTTCCTATTTTTGCCCCGGCAATGTATCACAAACTTGATTATGGCTGGGGAAATAGCCTGCTTGCCTTGGTGTTCATCGTCCTGGGCTGGCCAGCACCATTCCTGTTGTGGATGTACGGTGCAACTCTTCGAGCCAAAGGCTCGCCGCAATGGTAAATTGGTTGGCTTTAGTAGCAATTGGTCAGACATCGTGGTATAATGTCTAAGTTGTGAGCTAGAAGTGTTATTTGCTGCTGAGACCTGTGGCTGAGAGCTTAATCCGGCCGAGAGAAGATAGAAGACAGGTTGGCTTTAGGTGGTCTAATTTCCGAGAGTAGTCTGGCGTGCAACACACGCCTTGTTTGCGGGGAAAGAAAACGGCTGATGTAGCAGTATTTTGGGGCGCTTGGCGAGGCGATAGTGTGAGCAGGATTGGCTCGAATATTAGTCAAACATATTAGGTTGTCAATCTCTTTTTTTTTTAGCACTTAAAGTCGATCTGTAACTTCAACCAGTGGCCTCGGCTGCGCGAAGTCCACCAGAAGCTCACGCGCTAACCGCATATTTGTCGAATAATCTCGGCACGACCATTGGTTATTGTGGCAACTTTCAAGTCTTAGCGGTATGGCAAATAAAGATTAGTGATGGAACTGCTATACGCCGGCTCTGACTGGCATGGTTCTGGACTCCAAGTGTCTCTGTAATCGGGCCGTTGGATCAATCGTCCAGGACAGTAGCCACCCTCTGCCGTGTCTCAAAGCCCTAGGTCTAGATCGCAGATTTGGGATGAATTGGGAAAATACATATATTGCTGAAGATTATGTGTTGCTTACTAGCCACTTGCAATTATTCATATGCAGATTTGGGATAAGCTTAAACAGTGGAGGGAAGACAGTGTTCTTTGTTGCCGAGTTCAGCCTTGTGCTCTCCTGGTCACGGCATTCAGCAGATGGCTGGGGTCAAGCCACTGCTTGCCATCCATATACTGATAAAGAAACTTTTCGAATGCGGCAATACTCTTAAGTATAAAGCTGTTATACATTGCTCATTTCCTCACAGCAATTTTAATCACCAGATATCCATCATCAATTTTCAAGTCTACGTCCTTGCCTCCAGCTCAACCTCCCTGAATAACCATTTTAACCATTTATCTCCCTATCTTCCGTCAACATGCATTTCATGACTACGCTTACCGTCTTTACTTCTGCTGCTGCCGCTCTCAGGCTGAAAGGAACGAGAAAGCCTCAGGTTGCACAGCTCATGGTCTCTGAGGCTCAGAAAATCTGCGGGCAGGACAGAAGTGTCCGGTGTTGCAACAACAAGGGCGGCAATGGGAACAACATCTACCAACGCGGATTATTAGGCCTTCCCTCCACGAATTTGAACAATCCCAACGGCTGCGTCGACATCAGCCTAAATGTTATAGGAATTCTCGATGGGACTCTTGGCAGCAAGTGCAGTGGCAATGTAGTCTGCTGCATCGACTCCCCATCTGCTGTAAGAAAGCAGCCCTCGAGTTTTGGCTGCTTTACTAATGTGTCACAGGGTATCACAGGCCTCATCAACAACAGACAACCCTGCATCAATTTAAGCAACCTGCTTTAAGCTTCTCTAACTTAGAATAAGCCGATAGAGGGTTATTCAAGGTAGTAGTGAGGGAGGAGGTCAAATCTCATCAATAATGTCTAAATACTCGGGTTAGCTTAGAATTACATAAACTTTTATCGGGATGCCCAAATCTAAAGCTTTGCACACCTCGTGATGCCACTCCCTATTTGAAAGCTGCCAACTTCAGAACTTTCAAGTCAAAATTCATAATAAAATAAAAGCCTGAATTGCGGAGAACAAACAACCTTCACATCTGCTTCTTATCTTATCGGCATAAAGCACTGTTTCTTCCTTTGTGGTTCCTTCTCTGCCAAATACTCAGTTTATACAATAATATCCTCGGTTTCCTGCGCAACTATTCCTTCTCTCCTCTTCAACATCGCATCAACACCAGCCACCATGAGTTCGCCCGCCACCCATCTCCCTCCCCCTCTGCCTGACGATGCTATCAACGCTCTCTTGCAGGCCTTGCGTCTGCCCCAGGCCACCTCGATCAGCAACCCTCGAACGACTGCTCAATATCATTCAGTCTACTTCCTCACTCTGCCACCTACCGAGATTTCGCGCGGCTACTCCGAGCTCGTTCTTCGCGTCGCGGGCAACCATCTCCCCGAGATCAAACTTCGAATGAGATAGGCGTCATGACTTGGCTCTCCAAGAACACCACGATACCTTTACCAGAGGTCATAGCCCACGATGCTTCCAATAAGAACCCCATCGCTCACGAGTATTCTTTGCTCTCTCGTGTTCAGGGCGCCACTTCAGTGATATCTACGACAGCCTGAGCGACAAGCAAATGAACCAGATTTTCGACCAGCTGATCGACTTCCTCACCCAACTCCAGGCGCATCCGTGGCAAGGTATCGGGGGATTGATCCTCGATGATCAAGGCCAAGTTCAGCTCGGCCCAGTAGTGGACGAGACATTCTGGCAGATCCCAGATATCGAAGCGCTTTGGCCTGAAGGAGAGACTGTGGCGACCATGAACATCGGAGGGCCGTACAAGACATACGTCGAATACATGATAGCACACGCCACAAAGTACATACGACTCATCCAAACCCACGAGAAGCTGGAATTTATGCGAGATATCATTCCACGCCTCGAGGCTTTCGTAACCGCACTCCCAGAACGCGCCAACGAGCTCAACAACGTCAAGCTACGCCTCGCCCATAAAGATCTCCACTTCGCCAACATGATGTACGACCCCTCGACTGGCAAGATCACTGGCGTCCTTGACTGGGAGTTCGCCGGCGTCGTCCCAAGTCCTCAATGGAACCCTCGACGCTCGTTCCTCTGGAATGGAATTGACACACCCGAATCCCTAGCGGAAAAGTACAAGTTGATGGAAGTCTTCGAGAAGCGTTGCAAGGAGAAAGCCTGCTCGTTTTTTGAAGATGCTCAATACACTTCAACACTTCAGGAGCACATGCAGGGCGCAGTTGACTTCTTGCGGGCTATTGCGGAGGTGTCCCCAAGAGGACAGAGGCAGGATCTGGTACTGGGTTGGAAGCTCAAAGTGCTGGAGAATATTTCCAAGTTTGAGGCCTAGTTTAGTGAGATTCCTTCTGGATTCTGCGCATGTACTCATCATCGCTAGTCAGAAAAGCCTGCATGTCAACTCCAAACCCAAGTCCTTCGAGCTCAGATTCCGTCCCAAAGGTCCCAAGTATACCTTCAAATGACAGGTCCAAAGCCCCAAAGTCATCGAAGTCAACGTCTTGAACCGTGTCAGGTGTGATGATATTACTGTCCGTCGCCATTTGAGATTGGACCGGCATGTTCAGCCTCTGGTGGAGTGTCCGTATCACACCAGCCGCACTCGAAGCTGTTCCAAAGAACTCGCCCATCTTCTCTAGCACCGTAATACTTTGCAACAGAGCCGTGCGGGCGATTGTAGCAGTTGGACTGTCTTGGGGACATGTTAGGAGATATCCGACGAGTGTTATAGCAGCGTTCCATTGGCAGTTGAATGGCTCGTACCATCCGTTCAAAATGTCATATCCTTGGCAAATCTGGTATAAAAGTTTCGTCGTGGCGGCTGCGTGTAAGGCTGAGATACCGGCCACTTCATGAGCTGACGAGGTCCTGTTGCTCCTAGATCGAGGCAAGGATTGGCTTATGCAATGCCGTCCGAGCGTGAGCATCAGTTCGTGGTAGAACAGCTCAAGCATCAAGCGCTGCCTCCGGAGCGAGACGGGGGCAAATGGCTCCATCTCGAGCTCTGACAGATCAGTTGAGAGAGGCTTCCCACCACTCCGTCTCTCCGTCTTCATCATATTAGGCAGCGACTCCGCCCAAGCGCGTATTCTATTCATACCTGAATCAAATGCTCGTAGTTGACTATCAGAAGTGCTTCTGGTAGTTTCCCCGTGCGATATGTAATGAAACACACTATCGAAGACTGATCGGGCGATCTCTGTGAGTTTGGCTCTCTCGGTGGTGTATTTCAGTTGATCAACGGCCGCTGTAACGTGGCCTTGGTCGCTGGTAGGTAATAATGGTGAAATCGGCTGTGTTTGGGTGACCCAAGGCCGACCTAATCGGATACATGATCTTGTCTCAAACATGAACATGATACACCAGGCCTGCTTTCGTGCTTTTATTTCCTTGGCGGGTAGATCCTTCGCTGGCTCAATGTGGAGTCCCAATGTATATGCCATGCGCGCTGCAACCCCCAGCATATTTTGAGCCATGTTCTGGTAAGAAGCATTGGCAAGATATATCGCAGACCATAGTTGACACTGGAAGGTCTGTAGTGTAGGCCTCTCCAGGTCACACGATATCAGTCGTTGGCACCGCTGATACAACCAGCGGCCGGCAACAGCGGCATCCCGAGAGTTGATCTCTGCCTTGTAGCCATTATGACGTGGTAGCGATGTGACACCGAACTGCATACAGAGAGCCAATACGATGTCGACAAGAGGTGAGTCCTGTCTCGTGTCACCTATAGGCTCATTCCACAGTGATGTGTAGTGTGCCTTGAAATCTGCCTCGTCCAGAAGCTGGTAACAGCAATGCCATGAATCCCAAAAGAGGTCGAGGAAGAAGGCTTCTTGAGTTGCCGACAAGTCTTTCCCGGACAGAGTCCTCTCAGTCAAGCCGTGTGTCGCTCTGGCTGGCACGGCGCTATCTGATGGTTGATGTTCTTCCAACTCGGCACCGGGAGTATTGATAACGTTGCCCATAGATCTACTTGCCGAGTCGGGTATCAAGCTGTGAGGCTCCTGATCGCTACTTAGGCTGCAACCAGTTGCTTTGAGACGCTGGCTGATACAATGGATGAAATAGTACGTAGATGAAGGCCCGTAGAACTGAGTGCCGGTGGCCGCTGATTGGATGGCTGTCGTGGTGTCGAGTTGAACTCCCTCGTTGGCGTATGGAATGCTTGGAAGCGGATCGTTCGATATGAGCTCTGGAGTGTTCTCGTCTGGTGGTGTTGGGATACTTGTATCTTTGATCTGTCCCTCAAGCTCTTTCACTCGTGCTCTCAACCTCTCGATCTCGCTATGAGTTGCGTCAGCCGTGAGGTTAAGCTCGGCCTAGGGCCCAAGGCATTCGGTTTATACCTCACAGCACGAGACAGACTCCATCCTGGATTCTGCCGGGTCGTGCTATTGCATCGCAAACCTTTGCTAGAGCAATTCTGACATGGGTATTGGGTATCGCATTTGACGCGATGCAGTCGGCATGAATCACAGGCCTTTGATACCTGGCTGCGCTTGGGTTTTCTCGATGGGGCGGGTGAGCTGGAAGCAGAGAAGGTCCCGAACATGACTCCGACACGATTGCAAATCCTGTGAAGCTATTCGGAGTGGAATGGAGGGGGTTCGTGATGTCTGTCAGCACTAATATCCGCCCAAGCCGTTCAATCGGAGTTAAACGAGGCTGTCTAAAGCCGATCCTGGTACGGGCTGTGGATCCATATAGCTTACGGCAGTGACTATGATTGGTTCGGGAGGAGATAAGCTTGAATTCGAGTCTGGGCTTACCCTTCACTAGAATTCCTCAATCGCTGCGGTAAGTCAACATGAATGCAAAGCCGACGGATTTTGCATTCTATGAGAGAGTATCTATATAAATATCACTTCAAATTAAACTTCTGTGATTCCTGACATTTCAATGCACTCCAAGCGCCTTGGCGATCTCCTCAGCGACGCCCTTGGACGACGCTGGATTTTGGCCCGTAATTATATTCCCATCAACAACAACCTTCTCCGCAAGAGGGCCTTCATCAGCCTTGACATACATCCCACCACTGACCTCGGCCAATCTCTTCTCGAGACTAAAGTCCATATCATCTGTAAATTTGAACATTTCTTCGCCCACGTCATCAAAGCCAGTGACTTGCTTGCCCTTCAAGATCAGGTCCCCTGATGCGGTCGTCGCATTGACGAACGCAGCTGGTCCGTGACACACAGCTGAGATGACCTTGTCCTGGGAGTGAAAGTCGCGGAGGAGGTTCTTCGAGTGCTCATCGTGGACGAGGTCTACCATCGGGCCATGGCCACCGGGGTAGAAAATTGCGTCGAACTCCGAGGCTCGACCGGCAACGTCGCTGAGTTTGAGAGTGTTCTTCCAAACTGACTCGTGGTTCTCGAGGAAATCTTTGCAAACAGGATCATCTTTGAAGAGCTCCACCGACACAGGATCAAGTGGAGACTCGCCGCCTTTTGGAGTTGCGTAAACTAGTTCGGCACGAGGGTTGAGGACGTGAAAGGGGTGAGCAAGCTCGGGCTGGCTATATTAGTACCACTCATTTTAAGTCTTCATAAGACAACCTGTGGATATTCAGGCAATGATTGAGGAGGTACTGCCACTTACCAGATACCATCCGATCCGCTTCCCGGTCTTGGGGACCTTGTCGGCCGAGGTGAGGACTACAAGAATCTTGGGCTTAGAAGTTGTCATTTTGAAGTGAAAAAGTGTGAAATATTTGCTGATACGTGGAATAGATACGACAGAGTCGCTCGGCGGCTACTGAAAGTAATCAAGATTGTGTTGTTCTTCACAAATCACAGGATGCTGCTCAGGGCTTTTATACTCAATCATCTACGATAATCATTCTTAAATATCCCCAAGGAGGAACGGAGTGTAAGATCAACTGGTCTGATTCTATTATGGATATGGCCCGTTTCTCTTTGATGACTGGGTTTGTTTCTTGTGCTGACTCCGTCGCTCCTTTGGGAAATGCGGACCGACCATGTGATATCACCGTCCAAGCATCATCGTAAAAAGCCTCAACAGTCCGTCAATCTACTCCAAGGGACACGGGAGTTGTAGAGGCGGTTAAGCGCATCGAATGGAGCTCAAGATGTGCACAGAAGGTCATTTCAAACGTTCGAATTTCATCACAACTTTAAATTGACGCGACTCAATTACTCGTCGGCGGCCTCGGTCTCAAGCTCAATGTTGTGAGATAGCGTTGACCTTGGACTTTGAAATCCTGTAATGTAATGACTCAATGACCCATTAAAAGTGTTGCCTCTCGTCCAATAGATGGGTTCTTTGGAGTCTTCCGAACTCAAAAGCAAATCCATTATGCTAACATGTGCCATGGAGGCGCCTAACTCGTGGCGTGATAGCTTGAGCTGGCCGCATCGCGTTACGAGATTTGAGAGTAAAGCTTTCATAAACATACAACAGAAGGAGTGTTTACATCGATTCGCGTCAAAGGGGCTGAGTTTAGCCACAAGACCCAATAAACATATATAAATCTCCCCCGTCACCCAACGATTGCCCCCTACTCTATCTTCTTCAAGCCAACATCCAAAAACAACAAAAGGTCACCGTCTGTGACAAATACAAAAATGGCATTCAGAAGTCAATATTACCCATCTAAACCTTTCACTGCTGAGTGCGTCCATCAACCGGGTTCAAACGGCAACTATCGAGACCAGTTAACTGATCATTATGAAAGCGAATGGAAAATCATTGACGCGCTATCTACATTCGACCTCTCATTTCCGCCCGTCCATAACCAGATTCCCACAGCCAAGCGCAACTGTCATCCTCGGCCTTCTGCCGGAGAACCTCCTCGCCCAAAAGAGAAAATGGAATATGGTAAGACCGAGAACGAGGGTGAAGGGGACAAACCAGCCCGCAAAGGGGACCGCCTCACTGTTCGAATAGGGTTTTGTTGCATGTAGTATGAGCTCGATTACTCTTGAGGCTCGTCGAGAAAGCACGCAGGGCCACTCAGCAGACGACTAGTATGCATCCTTGAACGAACTGGGGACTTTTACTGATCGGTGATTAGAACATAGGCAACACTGTCGGCAACGAAAACACCATTAATGGAATAGCCATGCACCCCTATAGTAACTAAGTCGAGGTTGAGGAACAAGAAATGCCGCCTCTGTTAGCATTTGGTCTTGGTGCAGCTACGCCATGGTATCACTGTGCTGTCTAAAATGGAGGGCATAATACTCGAAATAAGTCACTCATTAATTCGCTTTGCTATATACAATCTACCGCCCAGTCCTTCATCTTCTTCTAACAAACGACGCAAAGTCAAAGTTGTTTGCCATTCCCGCTACTGCAAAGCTACGCTGTTTAGCGTAGACTTTTGTGATATCCTGTCCCGTCGTGTCAGCCCTATCCACGTTGAACTTGCCTGCCAGGGCAGTGCTCTCTTCTGTGGCACATATATCCGAGATGTTTTGCTGTACTCGTTCAATAGTGATAGCGTCGAGAGCCTTTTTGCACGCTTTCTCAGATTTTTGAACCATTTTTCTGTGCCGCTGTATCTCGGAGGTAAACAATTCTTTGTCGTTTGTCTCACTGGACCCTGATGCCTCTGCCTCGTACTTCACGATTTTCATTTGGTCCTTTTTGACTTCATCGATCTTTCTCTTAAGAGAAGCTTCAAGTGTTGATAGTTTATGATCACGAAGTTCTTTGATCATGCCTTCTTGTCGACTCATTTGGAGACTATAGGGACCAATCGTCAGCTCAGCCTTCGTACTCAGAAGGATATTACTAACGCGTTGTTGGTCACCAGAGTGACGTTAAGTATCTTGATGCACTGATCCAGCTGATCTTTCATCAATCGTACGCGACCCTGGCGCAAAAGGCCAATCTTTGTATAATCCAGAACAGACGTTTCGTCTTCACTGGAGTGTCTTGTCCAGTGGCCAAGTGATGTGCTGAACTCAGTGAATGCGTGTTCGCAGTTGTCAAGAGCCGATTTGAGTTCGGCGCCCAAGTGCTCAGTGTCAATGTGATTCTGGTCCACTGCACACTCCAGCTGTCTCAGAATAGGTTTGAGATGTTGGAGCTGGCGCTGAATGTTTTTGATGGACTCGGGCGCGCTTCGGATGTTTTCTATAGTAGTCGACAGGAAGGCTACACCCTGGACGATGCCCAAGATGGACGCGGTGATACTGACAGGGTCAGGCATGGTGAGGAGAGAACCGCAAGACGGATGTTACAAACCTATATAGTAGGTTTCCGTCTCCCTTATGTACTACGGTTTCATTTAAGCACTGAATTTTATAACCAATTCCATACAAGGATAAGCGAGATGGTTTCATTTCTGAGGGGTTTGTGCTGCATGAGAAGGCACCAGTGCAACACCAACATCAGCTTTGGGGACACCATCCGTCACAGCCACGGTCACTAGACATGAAAGAATATTCTTAGTCCACTACAAATGATATAAAGTTAATTATTGGTTCTCGTAGCGAGTCTGTGCGACTCCAGGCCACAAACCTGCGCAAATTCGAGTCCTGAGCGAACCGCAATGCGAAGAGTTTTCCCTGAATAGATACTGCAAGATCTGCGCTAATAAGTTCCCAAGTTATATGAGATTTGAGTCACGATGTCGACCGAACATCCGAATCCAGACTGCACTGCTCAGCAAAGGAGCCAGCAAAATCTTCATCATATTTTGGCTAATAACGGATCCTATCTCTTCGCAGGCAATGTCAGTCACGTCAGCCTTCCACATTCTGAAAAGACTGCTTGTTAGTTAGGCGTTTTTACTCTTCTTTATACTTATGCTTACCAGACATAGTCAGTTTTGAGGATATCCTTAAGAAGTGTCGTGATGCTCTGTTTGTGAGCCATCCTGATGTCGACAGAGCCAGCATCGCTGAGGCGAAGGGCCAGAGAGCACCTGGGACCTGCGAGTGGATCCAAGAGAACCTTCAGTATCAAGCATGGCTTGAAAAGAAGACTCCCCTCTTCTGGATATCGGGTGGTCCTGGTACAGGCAAAACGGTCATGTCACTCTTTCTCTCGGAACAAGTCGAAAAAGTCTGTCAAGGCACAGGCGATCACTTTTTATTTTATTTCTGCCGATTTCAGCACGAGTGCTATAATAAGCCCGGAAACCTTCTCCGAAGCCTCGCGTATCAGCTGCTCAGCTTCAGCACTGATATCTCCGCGGTTTTAGAGGTTTTCAGTTACCTAGACACCGAGGACAAAGCAAAGAATGCGCTGTCTAGCCTGGAGTGTCTGTGGAAGATCCTAGAAATTCTTCTATCACAAGCCGATCTATCTACGGTGTACTGTATCGTCGATGGGATTGATGAATGTCAGTCTTCTGACATGTTGATCTGCAAGTTTCGCGACCACTGTACCTCAGCGGTTGGACGCATCGGACCGCTCAGGCTGGCACTCATTGGACGAGATCTTGATATACTCGGCATGGCCACTCACTCTCGACGCCAAAGCTTTTCTTCTAAATCGGCCCCGGAAACGGGTTTCAAAAACATGGGTGCCATAAATGTATTTACTGGTATCAAACTTGATCCAGATCATGGCGAAAATGTCGACAGCGATATTGCAAGATTCACCAGGTGGAGCCTGGAGCCTCTGCAAAGAATACACGGTTTTGAAAGCATCCATTCTCAAATCGAACAAACGCTACTTGCCAGAGCAGAAGGCACGTTCTTGCGGGTTAGTTTCGTGGTCCATGAGCTATCTAAAAAGAGAACCTGCCTTCAAGTTCTCGAAACGATTCAAGATATACCATCAGGTCTGCATCCGATATTCGGAAGAATGCTGCACCAAATCGACCCGAAACACCGTGATATCAGTGCGAAGATCCTCGAATGGATTGCAATAGCCATAAGACCTCTGACGCTTCGTGAGTTAGCCTACGCTGTTGGGAGTGGCATCGAGTGTATGGCAGATAGAATTGCCATTTGCCAACCACTTCTAAAACTAGATGATGACCGGGTTTTATTTGTCCATCAATCCGCCCGGGAATATCTCCTCAGAGACCAGACAGATGAAGATCCTACTGCCGAACTCTTTCGTGTGGAGGCAAGCAAGTGTCATGGGGAAATCGCCCACAAATGCCTGCAGATTCTTGAAAACAGTTTCTTGCAGTATGCCACTCTACGTTTCTCAGAGTCATATTTCGAAGAGATTGAGAAAGGTCATTTAATACAGCGCGATCAGCTTCCAGCAGCACTTCGGGGCGAGCCCGAGCTGTTCAACTACGCGTATCTTTACTGGATGAAGCATGCTAGGCTGTCATCAAAAGATGCTCAGTATCTGTTCGACTTTAGTAGGCCATTCTTCAAGAAGTCTTCTCACATACGGAGAAACTGGGCAAGATCCAATGGTAATATTGCCCAGGGGCGACTCCACATGGCGTCTTTTTACGGTATAATGCCGTGGCTTCAGGCTCTCCGGGAAGAAGGAGACAGTATCACTTTCCATGGCACGAGACGCTGGAAGAAATGGGTCAATTCCACAAGGTATTTCTTTACCCCTCTAGGATATGCAATTCAGGGTGATTGCCAAGAGGCAGTACGATTTCTCCTTGACCATGGTGCCGATGCGGAGGGTGAGTTCTCCGCCCTCTGGAAAGCGACAAGTCTTGGTAGAGACAAAATTGTGCAGATCCTTCTCGAAAATGGTGCCCAGATAACGGACAGTTCGTGCGATAGGAGTGTCCTCATCACTGCAGCACGCCAAGGATCCATTAATGTGGTGCAACTGCTCCTTAATCATGGCGCTGATATCAACATCAGAAATGATCAGAACGAAACACCTTTGATAATTGCCGCAAGAATTGCTCATGAGAGTTTGGTGCTGTTTCTCCTTGGCCGCGGTGCACACCTCGATGTTGCAGACTTCCGGGTGTGGCTACATCAGATGGCTGTGATACGATGGTCCAGATGGAGTAGAGGAGTTGTGTACATAATTCTCCGTCACGTCACTAATATTCGTTGGGCCGGTGACGATGGAGGCAGACTGTTGAACCTGGCTGCAGAATGGGCTGATCATGAGATAGTCCAGCTGTGCTTGGCGAAAGGTGCCCATATCGACTGGAAACACCCAAATGGCGGCACAGCGCTAGTCGAGGCGATTATGAAAGACCGAAACCGAAGCCCTAATCTTTCCGTTACTTTTCGGTTGCCGCACAATGGTGGCATTATGACCAAGATGCAACCCGGAATGATTGCAAATAAACGAGCAATGGTAGCCTTCTTGTTGGACCATGGTGCCGATTTAAACTTGGGCTCAGAATTCTGGGACGGTTCACTAAGGCCACCGCTCGTTGTTGCAGCTGGGGAAGGTCTCGACGGGGCTGTTGAAGAACTAATAAAATATGGTGTTGACTGCAATGCGCGAGCCATGGTCCGTCGCAAGCCTGAACCGAGAAAGCATCGACTTGCTTCTGCGTTTAGACGAACTCATATTCAGGAAGAACCCGCAGATCTGATCCATGGTGGATCGGCTCTGATATATGCTGTTCGATCGGGGCAAGTATCGACAGTACGGCTTCTCCTGGCTTACGGCGCCAACACAAGCCTTGTGGATGAGAATGAGAGAACGGCTTTTGAATGGGCCTGCGCAATGCCTGGAATCTGCCAATCCGGTGAGATTAAACAGGTGTTAATGGAGCATAATGAGGTAATGGGCCGTTCTGCAAGATAATAAGGACGTCAAACAATGCTTGCTTTGCATTTAGTACTTACTTGTATTTGGAACCTCATCAGCTATGTCAGATCTCCTCGATGTTATCTGACTCGTCGTGCTGAGAGGATCTCAACGCACTGAGTTCTCTCTGCTGATTTAAGCTCTCAGCCACAAGTCTCAACTGCAAATAACACATATAGCTCGATCTCAACACACGCTCATACTAAGAGTATATTATTCAAACTCTGGACGCTTCCCATAGTGCTCTAAACCTTCCCTCTTTCGCTTCCAGGAGCTCAGCTGGATGACCATCTTCAACTATAGTCCCAGCATCGACCACAAGCACCCGGTTAAAAAAGGTTTCCTGGGAGTCCGAACCAACTTGCCCTATTCTGTGCAGTCCAGTGATAAACTCAAGTCTGTGGGTGATCATGACGACGGTGTACTCGCAAAACTCACGCTGGATAATCCTATGCATTATCCCTTCTGTCTCAAAATCGACAGCAGAACTAGGCTCATCGAGTAGAAGAAGCCCACCGTGCTGTGCTTGACCTGACATCAATTGCGCCTTGGCTCTCTTTCTCAACACAGCACGGGCGAGACTGAAAAGCTGTCTCTGTCCCTGGCTGAGGGCGTCCGAATCCATAGCGGCGGTCAAATCTCCTCCTTGTGCGACAACCACATCCCATAGATTCACGTCCTCCAAGACAGATCTACATTCAGCAGCATTGGTTGTAAATGGTTCCATGTTTTGTAGCCATGATGAGCCTTTGGGAAGGAATATGGTATCTTGTGGGACTGCAAATATTCTTTCCCGCAAGATCGAAGGATCAACATTTTGAATGGAGATGCCATCGATGGTTATAGCGTCCTCTCTAGTATTCTGTAGCGGCTTCAGCATACAGAGAAGAAGTAGAATGATAGAAGATTTCCCACTAAATGTTGAAAAAGCAGTAGGTTAGTAACTAAGTCGATGCTGAGTAAAGTCTTGATAGCTATACAGACCTTCCTGTCCGGCCACAAATGGCCACTTTTTGTCTAGCATTAATATGGAAACGCAAGTCCCTTAGAGATAAGGACTTTTCATTCACTTGCTCATTGCAGCTGCTTCCTCGGTTGTGAGCAGTTTGCAGCCTGTCAAACTCTGGGAAGATTGTTTTACTCACTTGTAGGATGCCGAGATCTCATTAACCTTGATGGAGCCTCTACGAGGCCATCCCAGAGGTAGCACTACCTCCTGGCCTTCTGCACACTCACGATGCGGGCTTTCAGAGAGAGCTTTCAGCCGACTGACAGCTCCCATTGAAACTTCCAGATTGGCATAGCTCTTTACACAGTTGGTAAGAAACTGACCAATTTGCATCAGGGATATCAGTCCTGCACCGGTAAAGCCTGTTCCATGGCCTTTAAGCTGAGTAACGAGTACAACGGTAAATAACGCCAGCAATAAAACAAAAGTGTTAAGGATAAATAGGAGCCAGCGCTGAACCATGGCCAAAAGATAGGCAGGGCGTTGGGAGACGTTAAGTAACAGCTCATTCTGGACCAGATATTCTTTAGTCCAGTCTGCCGCACGTATAGTAGCGATTCCATTGTCTGATTCAAGGAATTGTTTGCTGCGATACTTGAATTAGATTCGGTAAAACAATAAGTCAAAGTATAAAACCTACTAAAGGGGACTTTTTGCCTCCAGGTCTAGGAGACGAAGCTGACGAGATGTCCTTAAATAGAATTTGGTGACAAAGTACAGGAAGCAAAAGCATATAGGATAGGATGCGGCCATGTATGGAGATGATGCAGCCAGGTTGCCAGCCATCCCGAGAGAAGCGGCGACATCGCTAGCAAATTGGATTAAAGAGGCAGGGAGGGCGCCATCCACAAGAGTCATGTCTTGTGAGAAGTAATTCGTGATGGTGCCCAGATCTACCTTGGCAAAGAAATATAGTGGCGCTCGAGTTACAGCCCGCAATGCTGATAAGTGCACCGCTGCCCCAGATATCAAAGCGAAGTAAGTCAGTGCCAGATACATGGTCAGCAATTCGCTGAGAAGGGCAAAGATCTGAAACATGGCATAGATACCATTCCAGAAGGCCTTGTGATGATCGTGTCTGGTTGAGTCAGAGTCTGATAGCCACCATTTCAGCCAAATGTTGGGAAAGCTGTAGAAGAACCCATAGGATACGGACGACGTGATGAAGGACATGATGGCTAAAAGAGGAACAGCTCGGAAGTAGTGTCGATAGACTGTCATATCACCATTTTGACGTGCAGAATTATCCGTGTCGCTGTTCACAACATCTTGGTCGTCAGGACCGCGACTCGAGGGACTGCGCCTAGGCTTCGGTCGTATTTGCTCCAGTGGCTGCTCGCTTCCCACGTCTCCGAGCTGGTTCGGATCTGTGATTTGTACGTTTTCCTGAAGGCACAAATTCTGCAAATGACTGTCGTAGACCGACAACTCTTCCCAGCTGCCTTGCTCGATAATCTCACCTGTTTCATTCAGTAGAACGATATGATCAGCCCACCGGGCGTACTTGACTGAATGAGTAGAAAATACCACAGCCGGCGTATTCTCCCTTTTCTTTAGAAGCCCGGTTGGACTTAGAACACGTTGGAAAAGATGGTGTTCCGTGTGAGTGTCGAGCCCGCTCAGAACATTGTCCAGTATTAGAAGTCGTGTGTCAAGATAAAGGGCCCTGGCAATGGCGATGCGCTGTTTTTGACCACCGCTTAATGTCGTCCCTCCACTTCCTACTACCGTCGCATCACCCTCCGGCAATTCGTTCAAGTCGTATGGGAGCATCGACGCCTTAATAACCTCCAGGTAGCGCACTGGGTTCCACCTCGAGAAGCCAATAATGTTTTGCTTGATGCTACAGTTTCGTATGAAAGGTACTTGGTCGCAATAGCCAATTCTACAGCTAGCGTCGTGATCCAGAACAACCTTTCCGGTCGCGAATAGCGTTTCGCCGAGCAAGGCTTTGCACAATGTCGACTTCCCTGATCCGACAGGGCCAATAATAACAGTCAAGGCAGAATAATTGACTGTCAAGTTGATATTCCTGAGGCACGGCTGCCCTTTTCTCTGCCATCCAAAACTTGCATCAACAAGTCTTATGGCTGAGCCTCTAGGCGCCTTCAATGGCTCGATATTGATCTTTTCACCACTCGAGATCGAGGGCGTATCCGTCATTGAATGTGTAATTAAGCGAGGGTCCTTTCGTGTATCAAGTTCAAGAAATGCTTGAATGCGCTGGAGACATGCAAATGCCGACATTAGCGGTGAAACAGAGCGGAAGATACTTCCAAGCGGGACGGTCAATAACGCGAGAAGGGCAATCGCAGTATAGACCTTCTGGGAGGTAAAGTTTTGCGACTTGGTGGCTGCGAGCATAATTCCTGGTGCTGTCAAATCTGGTGCAAATGCGATGATAAGTGACGCGATCTGTAGTCTCCGGATCCCACGGCTGGCTCGTAGTTCCGACTCTCGGGCCTTTTGGATGGTGGCTTCAAGCGGCAGAGTCATCCCGGAGACCTTGAGGTGCTTGATTTTGGAAATCGCGTCGGCAGTTATGGCTACGCGATTCTGTATTTTTCCCATCCATACTCTTTGGTAGACACCAACGTATTGGCCCAAGGCGAAGACGCCGAGAAAGGAGAGTAATACAAGCCCGACCGGTGCTATGAAAGCTATGCCCACTTGTCGCCATAGGAACCACGCCGCGAGTCCTGCCTCTATAATATTTGCCCACAGCTCATGCAGGTTGAGAAAGCCCTTATGTATTCGATCTAGGTCAGTGCTCATAAGAGTTACTGATGCTGTTCTGTCGGTGTTGGTCAAGCTCAGATCTAACGTCTTGTGGAATATGGCGCTTGCTAGACAACCGCGAACTACGCAAAGCAGTCTTTCATGGAAATACCAGTACAGAGAAGTACAAATGCATATGCCACCATAAATCAAGACGGTAGCCCCTATCAAACCCCAGCTGTAATTGTGAGGTTGATCCTCTTCCAAGTATCTGAGAATTGCCTGTGTCAGAAACGCTTGCGCAAGAGAAAGGCCGATTAGAGCGACCCTGGGCAGCACAGGCAGGAGTAGGTGCATGGCCAGGGCTTTACTCAATGCATGGAGTAGTCCATACCGACCATTTCCCTGCGTCTGATGTTTTGTGACAAGGTGAGTGCCACTGTACTTGCGAAATCTTTCGTACAATGCCCCAAGCATGTCTCCATCCAGCGTCGGCAAATCACTCAAGGCAAGGACTTTTTTATACCCTAGGAGGAGCAGCCCTCCAAGCCACATGAAAGAACTCAAGCTATACACTCCACTGGTTGAGTCCTGGATTTCTTTGACATCGCTACTGTCCCAATCTGGCTCCGATTGAGGGCGAGATTCCAGCCAAGTGGAAAAGGCTTTGATAGCAACAGCTACTGAGAACACGGACGAGTATCCAGTCTCGAGGGGTGAGGATGCATTCAGCCATAGCGTTCGATCATGGGCAATATCCAGAAGAAGGCTCAAGCAAAGGTAGGTGCTCAGTAGTATCGAAGGTCTCCGAGAATACCAGTGCTCGTAGTAGGAGAGGACTGCTGTAGCCACGCTGGCTACTAGTCCTAGGGCCTGAGCTGAGATAAATAGATGGGATAGAGCATTATTGGGAGATCCTATAGGGCTCAAAATAAGGATAATGATGCGGAAAGCGAAGTAAACAGCGTTGACAATCTGGAGTTAGTGACAGTTAGTCGAGAGTTCATTTCCAGCGCTGCAATTAGAGGATATACGTTTTTTAACACGCCAAGTGGAATGTGATTCCCCGTGATTATCTGAGACTTGGAGACGAGTATCAAGATTCGCACAAAGACCAATGCTGTGAAAACGCAATATGGCGCAATAAAAAAGATGATCAGCTCGAATTTCAGAGTAAAATCAAAATTGCCTCGACAACCTTTAACAAAGGGACCGAAAGAAGCATCCGACAAGCAGCTTTTAAAGTCCATGGCTAGGGACTCTTTCTTGTAGAACAATATTCAACGACTGATACTTTTACTGGTGAAGAAAGACCCTAGATAAAAATAAGCTTATCGCAAGGGGCTCACCAGTTGTTTTTATTTAACTAGGTCTTGAACTTGGATTCGGAATTCCATTTTAGGTATCCGACGCACAAGCTGCCCTTGCCCTAACACCTTCGCTCCCTGCTCAAAAGCCGAAATCTAGTTTTTTAGAAACTGGAATTTACCTTTGTAAATGTAATTTTACACTTTCTGATTTCTTATTTGCTCTAAGCAGTGATTTCTCCTCAGTATTTTGGTTTTGCAACATCATGGCCACTACAGTTGGGACGCCGCCCCAAGCCGGAACCTTACGGCCTTTCAACTATAAAACAGGTAAAAAAAGGGTTCCCTATACCATGTGTGCAACATATATCTGGCTTCGGATGCATCGCACTGGTATCCTCACGTTGAAGATATTGAGGACTTTGCCCTAACGAAGACATTGCTGACTTCTTGCCCTCATCTATAGGGTTCCCATTACTTGTGATGACACTGCTCTACATTGACTGCTCTATGCCTCAAGCAGCACCTTATACCTCCAAGTTTCTTTGGCTTTCTCACCGACAGTCGTCTACTGGGTTATACTCTATCGGCAACGGTGACGTATGCTTCGTCCTTTTCAAGGTACTCACCCTGTCATGGCTTCGAGAAAGTTGTATGGAATATCTGCTGGCCCCATTTGCCGCAGCAATGGGAGTGGCGAAGAAAAGAAAACGCATCCGATTTTCAGAGCAGGGCTGGGTCCTCATGTATTACACTGTATTTTGGCCGTTAGGAATGGTACTCTTTGGACTCTCGTTCAGTACAACATATGGAATTCCGCTTTGCTAACGAATTTCAGTTCATTTGGACCAAAGAGTCTCATTTTGCAAACATGGACCATCTTTGGACTGGTTGGCCACAACGAGATATTGATGGGCTGACCAAGTTTTACATTTTGACGCAGCTATCTTATTGGATACAGCAAGTCATCTCGGTGAACATTGAGGCTCGTCGAAAGGACTACTGGTTAAATGTAGTACATCATTTTATCACCATCACGCTCATTCTCGTATCGTATGTCTATCATCACACCCGAGTCGGAGTTTTGATCTTGGTTATGATGGATGCTATAGAGATACTTTTCCCAGTACGTTTCACCAGACGCCATCTCGCAACAATGCTGATCTTGGTAGTTTGCCAAATGCCTCAGATATCTGGGCTATACTACTCTTTGTGATGTAGTCTTTTGCCTATTCTTCATAACATGGGTGTTATCCCGCCACGTTTTGTATCTCATGACTTGCTGGAGTGTGTACTCAGATGTTCCTCGAATAATGGAGGCGTCCTGTTTCATAGGCTCTGCCGGTAATCTCCATGGTCCTCTGCCTGTTCCCGACGACTGGTGGCACTTGATTGAACCATGGCTCTATCCCAATGGCATTGTTTGCCACAGCAACGGCTTTAGGATCAGCATCTTGGTATATCTCCTTCTTCTTCAAGTCTTGATGATGATGTGGTTTGGATTCATCTGCAAAGTTGCCATTGGCGTCCTCGATGGAAGGGTGGTAGATGATGTGAGGAGCGACGAAGAAAGTGACGAAGGGCCTCAGATTACCGAACTTGAGAAAGATGCAAATTCTTTTGCAACTGTTTCTAGCTGGCAGGAATCTCGACTACAACCCAGACATAGTGCTCGGTCTAGCAGCGCAGCACAAATAGGGAATGACGGCAACGGCTACTTGAAACGCAAAGCTCATGGCAAGGAGGAGTAAAATAATGAGGTTAGACTATAAACTATTGGTGTAACGCATCGGGCTATCAAGCCATGAGCATTCTATGATGCAATGCACCCTTCCAGATCCAGATATATCATCACCGCCTCAAGCTCAGCCAGCACCTATTGGATGACCTGAACATCCCTATCCTCGATTTCCGACTCCTCCGTATCAGATCTGTCGTCCTTAGCGATGCCTAAAAATATCAATCGGCACGCGTTTCTAAACAGACAATAGAGCCATATGATATTGAGGGTCTGCAGGATAGCCAAAAGTCCAAAAGTGATGCATTGGGATAATCGGCATTTGTACTGTTGTGCCTCCCAGTCAAGCTCGAATGGACCAATGGTGCGAAATTCCGCCAAAACTGAGTACAGAATTCGCCAGTTTGTATAATGCCGTAAGTAAATCCAGGCAAGGACGCAAAAAGAGAAAGCTGGTGTCTGAAGGCGGTGTCCAAGGTAGTTGAGTGATTTGGAAGTCTGCAGTAAGGCATTGCTATTAGAAGTGTCTTTCAAAGCTCAGTAAGTGACTCACTGCTAAAAACAGGTCGCTGATATCGTGAGTAATATACACGGAGATGCCAATATGCGTGAAATGGAACCTGTAGCTAAGGGCGATAAGGGCAATGGTGATAATGTGGTGTAATGTAAGTTCCATATGGTCCTTTCGAGGTTTCTCCAGACGGAGCACCAGAACAACACTTTGTTGCACCCAATAGGCTGCTTGGAATAGATAATAGAATTTGATAACTGGCCCAAGGCTTCGATGAGGGTATGAGTGGTACATGCCCTGTGTTCGAAAAAGCCACAGCCCTGGCGTAGTCTTCATGACATACAGTCCAAAAGGCCCCATTAGAGCCAAGTAACACGCTGTGCACATTTTCTCCATAAAGCGTTGCTGTTTTCCCGTCGTCAAGATATTATTCCTGCGCGCCAGGGGCCGCAAAAGGCTCTCCATCATGAACTTGCGGGCGAGAAATAGAGCATTGGCATAGAAGCCAACAAAAGCCAAATCCCATAGACCCTTTCTATACTGGGCTTGGGGCGATACTATTCCGTCAGTTGTATAGCCATGTTTGTAAGACAACAGGAGAAAATGACTGAAAACGTTGGATTGGACCGGGTGTATGATATAAAGAGCAGGAACAGGCTGCGACAATAAGAGACACGCTGTTTGCCGCATCATTAATACTCATGAGTCGTCAAGGGTATCCATGCATAGGATACCTTTACACCTAGTTTTGCATCCGATCAGGTTTGGTAACTAGTACGGATTGAGATTTCCGAACTTGGTGTACTCTACCGGAATTGAAGTGGAGTGAACTGAAAAACCTAGATGAGCTGAACCGAACCGGCTCAATGCAGGGCCCCGATATCTGATAGCTAACATGAAGTAGTGTCGGAATGAAATTTGGCATAGCTCCGTGATGGCAAGTTAAATGGATAATTACTGGCACTCAGTTGCTAATGACGTGGATTATTATTCCATTTACCTTGGTTACCCCGGTCGCTCACCTGGCAAGAGAAATTGGCACACCATGTTTCATACAGCGCCCTACACTATTGAGTCTCCGGGCTATTTGAAGGTGGCAGGCGAGAGTCTTCCTCGTCGCCATCCTCGAGCGAAACATGGTCTGTTGGAGCGCCCTACCGACGGGGTGCGAACCGTCTTCGATATCGTGCGCAATAGCGCTAAACTGTACCCTCATCACAAGACCGTTGGTACCCGCAGACTCATCAAGATGCATCGCGAGTTCAAGATCATAGAGGACAAAAAGAAAGAATGGGTATACTATGAGCTGGGGCCTTATAATTATTTAAACTATTCACAGTACGAACAGCTCACCATCGAGATCGGCTCAGGACTACGCAAGTTAGGACTTTCTAGCAGCAGTAAGGTTTATTTGTTTGGTACGACTAGGTATGCCTTCCTTCTCAAAGTCACACTTTGAGTCAGTTATCTGATCTTGTTCAATATGAGAAGTGCAAATTGGATATCCATGTCACACGGATGCGCTTCCCAAGGGATTCCGATTGTCACAGGCTATGATACGCTCAGTGCCAAAGACATTCAATACTCTCTATCCCAAACTCAATCTGAGGCGATATATCTTGATCCGCATCTCGTGGGTACTGCAGATATTGCACTTGAGAAATCTCAAGTCAAAACCGTGATTATCAATACAGATTGCATATTTTCCGGGGACTACGAAATCGCAGACTTGAAGAGCAAGCACCCTCAGCTCAACGTAATCGCCTTTGAGGAGCTTATCCAACTTGGACGAGACAATTTGACCGAGCCAACTCCCATCAATCCGTCTGATCTCTTCTGTATCATGTATACTTCTGGCTCTACTGGGCGTCCAAAAGGTTGCTGCATTTCGCACGAGAATTTTGTCGCAGGCAGTAGGTGATGACTTCAATGGTCAGTTCCAAAGTTATAGCGAAGGAGAGCTGATGAGATTTCGGCAGTTACTGGACTGTTAGGTGGTATAGATGACTTCGTCAGCGACCGAGAACGCGTTCTTGCATATTTGCCTTTAGCCCATATCTTCGAGATGGCACTCGAGAATCTCGTCATGTATATCGGCGGAACACTCGGTTATGGCAATCCAAAGACCCTTACAGATGCGTCCCTCCGAAACTGCCATGGGGATATGATTGAGTTCAAGCCTACTATAATGGTTGGTGTGCCGCAGATTTGGGAGACCATTAGGAAAGCGGTACTCTCTCGGCTCGATTGCTCTGGTATCGTTGCTAAAACAGTATTCTGGACTGCGTTGGGCCTCAAATCCCTCGCCGTGAGATATAGTCTACCTTGCAAAGGCGCATTAGACGATTTGGTATTTGGCAGGGTTCGGCAAATGACAGGTGGACGACTGCGTTATATCCTCAATGGCAGTAGCGGCATCGCCAACGATACCAAGGAATTTCTCTCACTAATTGTGGCAGAGATGCTTACGGGATATGGGCTCACGGAAACATGCGCCAACGGTGCGTTGGGCTCTCCTTTTGAGCAAACAACTAGCGCAATCGGCCCAACTTCCCCGGCTACGGACGTGAAACTCGTTTCCATTCCTGAGCTTGGATACTTCACAGACGCGGGCTTCGGCCCTTGTCAAGGCGAGATATTGGTGCGTGGGCCAGTTGTCTTTAAGGAATATTTCAAGAACCCTGAAGCGACTGAAAAAGCCTTTACCCGGGATGGATGGTTCAGAACGGGCGACATTGGCGAGTTTGATGATCGTGGTCATCTCAAGATCATTGATCGAGTCAAGAGCCTGGTCAAAATGCAAGGCGGCGAGTACATCGCCTTGGAAAAGCTCGAATCCATCTACAGGACATCTCAGGCTATACTTCAAGTCATGGTACACGCAGATTGCGAATATACCAGGCCGATTGTCATCATTATGCCAAACACGAGATTCCTGCAGGATAAGTTCCGGGAACTTGGCTTCAAGGAAGATGGGAGTGCCTTGCGCAGCGAAAGAGTGTCTGCCTATGTCCTCAAAGATCTCCAGGCTATAGCCAAACGGTCCGGCTTATCCAAGATCGAAACGGTGGCTGGCGTTGTTGTAACTGATCTTGAATGGACCCCGCAAAGTGTATGTTCACAGCCCGCCGTCTTCGATGTTTATTGTGAGATCTTGCTAAATCTAAATCAGGGACTAGTCACTCCTACGATGAAACTTAATCGGAGGTTTATCTTGAGCTACTTTAGAGACGAAGTTGAAAAGTGTATGCAGAGCCTTAGATAAGTTAAAAGGCTTCGTTGAGAAAATGGTACATTCATCCTCATGGACAGAACCCGACTGAGGCTTGCAGTCTTGCGCCATCAGCAATACTACTATTTTACATCGAAAATATTAATTATCGGTTGAACAGCCACTGTAGATTGTTCTGACGTAAGGTGACATCTCAGGTTTACCACTATCAGTGTCTTATATAACGGCTATTGGTTTCACCCTGACATTCAAGCCCCCAACTATCCTTGATGTCGCGCCTCTACTTATCCGTATATTTCGCTCGTCCAGAAGCCGTGGGTCCTCAATCTGGAACTCGAAATTGACAACCAGAGTAGCTAATAGAATAGCAAACTCGGCTCGGGCAAACGTCTGTCCAATACAGCTTCGCGGTCCATGTAAAAAGGTCAAGTCAGCATAGTTGCTTCGTGCCTCACTTTTACCGGGGCCTGTCTTCTTAGTTTCCTTTGTTGTAGCTGAACTATCTCCAGCAAGGCCTCGGTCTTGATTGCCTGTGTCGAATTCAGAGTGCTCAGTGGCCTTTGCATTCTCGCCCTTCGGCGACAGCCAACGGTCGGGATTGAAGTTGTTTGCATCAGAGCCCCAAAGGGCAGAATCGCGATTCGTAACACGGGGTGCCAAGATTATTCTAGTGCCAGCAGGTACCGCTGTTTGGAGAATAGTTGTGTCACACGTCGCTTCTCGCATCGTGAGTGGAATGGGGGCAAAATATCGCAAAACCTCGAGACAAACTGCATTCAAATATGGCAATTTCGAGTCAATGGCTTCCTGCAACACGTTTAAGCTTGGTCGATTGGATCTTGGCGAGGTTTTGGGGTTCGGAAAATTAAGTTTGATCTCTGCTCGCAGCCTAGTTTGTATTTCGGGCTGCTTACAGAGAATATATACGGCCCAAGTGAGAGCCGTGGCTGTTGTCTCGTGCCCAGCAGCAAGAAAGGTCATAAGCTGATCAATCAACTTCTCGTCCGAGAAGCCACCGTTCAAGAGAGCCACGGTGAGAATATCACTACCAAGTCCGTCTCCCCCAGATGGTAGAAGTCTGATTTGCTCCTGTCTTTGCCGAATAAGTTCTAGACACTTAGAGCGGATGACCTGTATGCCATGATGCATTCGCTTGTTTCGCCGTAATGGAAGCCAGTTCACCAGTCGGTCAGGGAAAATGAGCCTGAGGACAGCGAGAAAGATAGCCTCCCGAGATGGCTCAAATATCATGCGATACGCTTGGTGCAATTGGCTATCAGCATTCTGGATGGCATCAAACCCTTGGCCCATTCCAGCGATGCCGATGATATCCAAGGTGGCTCTGCTAGCCCAATCAACAATATCTATGACTGTCTCCGTATCTGTGGAACTTTGCTGTCTCTCAAGGACTTGCTTCTCGAGTGCCGACGCAAACTCTCCAGCAACATCCCAGAAGATAGGGTAGAGGTTTTTGATGTGCCGATAGTTGAACGCAGTCTGTAAAACCTTTCTCTGGAATTTATGCTCGCTCCCTTCAGCGAGCAGGACTCCCATTCCAGTAGCTTGCTTCAACTCTGATACAATAAGGTCTGGTTTGCGGAAATTATAACTCTTGGTCGTGAGGACCTCGGCGAGGGCTTTGGGAGATATGACTATTATTCGTTCGACGCCCAGAAAACTTCGGTAGCGGGCCAAATCAATGGGCTCGTTGGACATTGAATTGATCCTGGAATGTAAACTACGTCAATTTCAAGGTCGCCAAGCGCGTGTATGTTGAAATCCTGACATACCAGTCGCTCTGAGGAATCCCTCTTGGCTCTGTGACCAACCTCAGTGTTTCCTTACTCAACCAGCCATCACTTGGAATATTGGGTAGGTGTCGCAATGGTGAAAAGAAAGTGGGCCAAATGATGGCAGACCAAATGAAGCGACTGATTACAAGTAACGGAAACGTTTTGCAGAGAGTGCCGAGGTAGTGGCATAGTGTCGAGAATAGCGAGCCATGATCCAGGCCATAAGACCAGATTGCCGATAAGACAAGAGATGCCGCAGCAGTATTCAGCCCTCGCATCGTGCCCGTTGTCGGATTGTGAGACGGGAATAATCATTCAGGCGGGTTCGAGGTATAGCAAGAATTTGCAGAGAGTCGGAAACACGTTTTGGGAAACCGAAAGCTAATTAAATTATGCAAACGTCAGCAGCTTCAGACGATGCCGACTTTGCCGAGTCTTCACACTGGCTAACAATCCTGGTCTCGGATAATGGTTAAACAGTAGGTAAAGCTGCAGTAAAGCGGGACACAGTGGGTTTAACCCCTGACTAAGCGAGCACTGGCCTTTATTCTCGGAAAAATACACTGAGGTAGCCGTAGGAAATTCAACAATCCACTACCCTACATCTAAACACGCATTTTCAGTATTAAGGGCTTAATGCTCCGACTTTCTATGGTGTCTGAACTTGTTATATCCTCTCTAGTAATTAGAAATAAAACCTACGCCCAGAACTTATACCTTTTGTCCTGTCTTGTTATTATACACAAAATGAATTCGGTAGAGCAGCTACGACAAACATGGTCTAAGGTGTTGGCAGTACCAGCATCCGAGATTGAAGATGATGATTCTTTCTTTGACTGTATGTTTCTACTACCTTATTAGGTATAGTATCTGCTAACTTTATATGAAAGTAGGAGGCGATTCAGTATGTAAAAACCTCGGCCTAGACTCGTCTGATTTTATGGGAGTCTTCACACTGGAAAGAAGCCGAAACTAATGGCATATCATGGGACCAGGTCAAAGCCATTCAGCTCCTATCCGAAGCGGCACAATCCGCCATTACTGTCGATCTGCAAACTTTTTACGACAGTATGTACTAATTCATTTGAACTTTTAGCATCACGACTAACAGTTAGATCAAGACTCGACTGTGAAAGACTTATGGAGCATCATCAGCCCACAAGTTCAAGGCAGGAATGGCTGGGGGCCAATTAACCGCAGTTGTGATAAGTCAACCGGCAGAACGGACAATTGGGTTGGTAGAAAGAAGACAGATATCAACCTAGAGACAGTGGAAAGGGCTCTGAAGGAATTCAACATAGAACGAGAGTCTGTATGCCAAATTGCGCCTATCAGTCCCATTCAAGGTGAGCTCCAGCACTCAGGAAACGATGTACCGCAAAGCATCATGTTCCGTCTAGAGGTTGCGCTAATCCGGTTCATACTGATAGAATTCTTTCTTAATTTGGGGTTGAATGGCAATGTCGGTCTTATCAACTACGTCTACGAAGTCGAAGGGCGCGACCTGAAACAAGGCTTGGCTCAGCTAACCAAGCATCTGGAAGCCAAAAACCCAATCTTTCGTACAATCATCATAGAGGACGACACTGGAAAGTTCACTCAAGTCCGGCTTTCACACACCCTGTCAACCTGGACCTATCCTACCGACTTGCAGACATATCTCGATGACACCATGACTGAAAAGCAACGCCTCGGTGCATCTTCAGTACGATACAGCCTTGTACTTGGGGACGAGCGACACCAAGGAAAGAGCTTCTTTGTTATCAGTTTTGATCACACGCACTGCGATGCCTTCTCTCGCTATCTGATCGACAAGGAAATACGCCAGATACTGGAGCAGCCGGCGGAATATTCTAGTCTGCAGAATCCTGAGCGACCTTGGTATGGAGATTTTGTCGAGCACAACCGCGCCCATAACCACGATGACCGACTATCCCAATACTGGGCATCGTACATGAAAAGTGTCAACCTCGCAAATGTACACCCCCTCAACGAGGCCGTGGTAGGAGGCGAGCTTGATGGTGAGTTGGTTGAGATCGTCCCGATTCCAGTTGTCACTCAGTCACGGAGGACGCGCGGTCAAATAAATCCATCCCATGTCATTCTGGCCGCCTGGGCCATGACCCTATCAAAGCACTCTGGTCTCCCGGACATCGCGTTCGGGCTTGCTCGCCATGGAAGATCTTCCGACTCGTTCATGGACTTGAGTCGAGTCATGGGCCCGTTGGTAACAGGGACACCGTTCCGTGTGAAACTTGATGACACCGAAAAGGGAACCTTTCGGTTCCTCAACAAGGTAAAGGAAGAAGTGTTGGAGACGGCGAAATGGGAGCAGGGGGTTGTTCCAAACATCCACCCGGACGCTGAGGGCAACCCATGGGTGCAGTCAATGGTCAACTTGAAGTCAGAGCTATACGGTTTCGGAAACGAATCCTGGACTACGAATAAGGCCGAGGCGAACATTGCAGCAATAAAAATGAGGAGAGACTTGCAGCAGTATGAGTTCAAGAGCAATTGGGCCATATTGCTGTCAACCTTACAGAAGCAAGGTCAGTTGCGACTTCGAATGTACTATCAATCGCAGCTCCTTGATCATGATAAGGCGCAGGCATTGTTCGCCAACTTTAAATTCTTCATAGCGGAACTGGCTAAAGGGTCCGAGGATCCCATTACAAGCTTGTTGGACTGAGATAGCTAGAGTGCTTTGGGAAATTCAGAAGTTTACGCCTCTTGTTCAAACCTTTTTCCATCACGCAGCTCGAGCTCGTGCCTGGACATATTGCCTTACTTCTACCAAGAAATTAAACTGGCTCAGAGAAAAACAAAAGACGAATACAAGGCATGGCAAGGATCTCGTTGAGATATCATAAGCTTTAACTATCAATCAACGTATGGCAAGGGAATGTGGACGAACTGGGGTGAGAAAGATATATCAGCATTAGTAAAACAACAGTTGCGAGGTATGCTATGGTAAGAAATGTCGAAATCAAAGTCTTTTCATGCATGTTTAAGTCATATAGAACGTTTAAGTCCTATGCTTTTGTCATCAATCCCTTCGACATTCCCAAAACCTGGCTTCCACTGTCGTATATTTGTTCCCCCAATGTTTTGAAAGGCTTCCCAAGTAGATCTTCTGCAGGGCGAACATCATAGTCAATATGATACCATTCATACGTGCCACGTGCTCCAAAAACAGCGGATTCGTTTTCCCAGAACTCGATCGGGAATCTGCTCTTCACAACCTGTCGAATATCCTCCGGCTTGAACTTGACGCCTAGGATAAAATCTCGATGTGTTCCAGGTTTCAGTGGGAGCAGTCCACGCTCATCGAGCGCGTTCACATGGATCTGTGCAACGTCGTCAACATGGCAGCACACTGCCTCGAGTCTGATGCTTTTCCATGGATTGTGGCGCATGACAGTACCAATGCCAAAGATGTTACTGCCATTTATAATATCAGCTGGTGAAGCGGCCAGGCCTTTAGGCCCAAATACGAAAGATGGCATAATGTTGATAACGTCGAAATGTAGTGGTGAGGTTCCTCCGCCACCATCGGCTGCGGCCAGAAAAGCGTCTGTGGCATTGAGAGCTGCTGTCTTAGCTGCAGTGTAAGCCTTGTGTGAGTTGCCTCGGTAATACTCGGCATTATAGTCAACGTGACGATCCGACGGCGTGATACAGCGACCAGTCGGTGATTGATTCACAGCGGGATGCGGGTCCACGATGGCAGAGGTCGAAGATGTAATGACGACTCTCCTTACAGAAGGACAATTCTCAGCTGCCCGGAGGATATTTTTTGTGCCCTTGACTGCCACGTCGATTATTGCGCCCTTCAGGTCTGTGCTTGGGCCTCGGCGAAGAGCACTTGCAACATGAACAATTTGGGTGACATTTGATAGAACAGGACCAAAGGCATCTGGTGCCGTAAAGTCGGGAACATGAACGAATGAGATGTCAAGTTTTCCGCAACTAAGAGCTTCTTTGACAAGGCCAGAAGAGAGGATGGCGTCTGACTGGCTCATTTCACGTAGCGTTAAGCGAACATTGTAGCCTGCTTGCAGGATCTTGACAAGCACAGCATAGCCCACGTGTCCGGTTGCGCCAGTAAGAAGTACAAGATCATGGCCCCCATTCATCTTTGATTCGCTGGCGGCATGTGGTGGGCAAGATGACAATTTTGTGTGTTTTGGAAGCTGTGTCTAGTCGTTTATTGCGCCTGGTTCGTATAAAGTCTGCTCTGAAGCAGAGAGAGAATTGAAGAGGATGGGCTTGGACCAGTCAAGGGGCGTGTGACAGCTATTTAGTATTATGTGCAATGAATACTTGATGCTTGATACATGCGACTTGCTACCGAACACCGACAGCATCAAGAGGACCCATAGTTTCTTCGTTATATCATTAGAAAGAGGGGAGATAATGTTCTCATTCTGCCCGTGAGGCATTTGGAATCAAACAGCTACGGTCTAATGCAAGAAACGAGGATGGTATGGGCAACCAGAAGCTTAGACATCAGAATTCGTATATTGCGGATAACCCAATTCGGTATCCGAGCATCAAGTGACCTCATCACTTTTACTGCATTAGGTACCCGAAGTGTCTATCCAATCAGCTACTTCCCCTTCCTCGGTATAGCCAGCTGTGGGGCCGCCTAACCTAGCCTGATTTGAACCGCGTTTTTAACCTTGTTCGAAAAGCAAAGATACTTTCTCTTCTTATAAGCTACATAGAAAACTGAGAAAGTAATAAAGCTATTTAAAAATAGTCCATGTGTATAGCTAGGTTTTATAGTCTAAATATAATGGTAAACTCAACCTTGCTTAATCTATCTCTTACTTCTGTGCATGTATAAATTTTACCATTAAGGGTCGTTTCTCCCAGAAAATATACATCTTTTGATCCAGGAGCCAGTTTCCCTTATCGGAGCACAACTCTATATCATAATGCCATAATACCTTACAAAGAATCAGGCGCATCTGATGATAAGCTAGACTAATAAGTAGATGTGTCAGCAAGACTCATTTTTCAAAGATATTTAGGGTCTACTAACTTCTGTCCAATGCAATTTCGGGGGCCAATCAAAAAAGGTTGCAGAATACCTTTCCGATCATTTTCATATCCAGTATCTGGGAGCCATCGCTCTGGAATGAAAGAGTACGGGTCTATGAAGTTCAATTCGGAGTAATACGCAGCGCATTGTGGTATCGTAAGTCGGATCTATATCAATGACACCAAGAACCTGGTTAGACAGACGACGCGAGATCGAGAAGCAGTATGTCTTAGGCAATACTTACGCGACCTGGAATGTACTCTCCGAGCACTTCGGCCCCAGTCTTGGGCGTGAGGCGAGAGGGCCCGATGGGAACAGGTGGATAACAGCGTAACCCTTCGCTGAGGCACGCACTGAGATACGGCAGCCTAGCAAGATTCTCCACAGTAAGCTCCTCACTAGACCCAAAGCTGCCACGGATTTCCTTGACGAGCTTTTGCAACTTTTCAGGGTTCTTCAGTAGCAAGTAAGTCAGGCCGCTAAGCAGTGTAGCCGTCGTTTCTGTACCAGCGATCATGAAGATGTCCGCATTAGCATGCATCTGAGCGCGTGTTAGGCCTCGTCCTTCTGGCTGGCTAAGAACCAGGTTCCAGATGTCTGGTCGATCAAGGCCTCTTTCGAGCCGCCGATTGACACGCTCAACAGTGTGCCTCTTATGGATCTCGTGTGCCCTTTGGATTGATGGTGGCGAGAACTTTCTAACTAGCCACGGGAGTGGGGGAAAGTCGAAGATGAAGAGAAATATTCCAACGGTCTTGATGTCGTGGAAAAGGTTCTGGACCCATTCGGTATACGAAGAATTCTTCAGCAGACCAAGAGGTTCCCCAAAGGTGAGATCGCCCATGATGTCAAAGGTAGTGAAATTGTACAACTTGACTGCATCAAACTCTTGATTGCTATTGTCATCGATGCCTCGGCGAATTAGGTCAATAAGCTGGTCACTGTACTTTGAAAGGAGAGGTTCCTGCTGTTTCAGAGCTCTGTCAGAGAAAGCAGGCAAGAAGAGACGTCTAACACGGTTATGCTCCGCATCATTGGCCTCCGAGAACATGCTGGGAACATCATCGTCGCGAGACGGAATGGTCCAGTCGATCCCGTTCTGCTCCTTTTTACCGGGCTTGTAGGCGTATATGTCTCTCCAAGCGTCGGGGTTCACGTAGCTGATCATGTCTGGAGCGATACGCACGATCTCACCGTATCTAGCATGCTGTTCCCGTAACCACGGCGCGACGTTCCCCGTAGACATGGCCCAATGGTACCTGAGACTGGTGGCACCAGCGATCGTTGGTCCCGGGAACTTGGACGCTGGATGGAGGAAGATGTTGTACATAATGACACCAATTCCAATCAAGACCAGCTTGACTCATTGGTTAGCCTTGACCATGTCTAGACCATCTTTTACAGCATACCATTGCCACGATTGTAGCAGCTAAGCATAGCGACGACCTGGCATCCCAGATGGGTTCAATGTGATACATGTCGGATTTTGAGAGAAAAATCGAGATCTTAAATCTCCCTTGAAAACGACAGATGGGATGATCAAGGAGGACAGTATTGATATTGTTATAAAATTGTAGGTGGGCGATGGAATGCTAGCCACACAATGCAAGACTATCTCAGGCAACTTATTTATGCTGCATGCACAAATGCCTTTCCGGAGAAATAGAACAGAGATAGCCACCACAGATCGCTCAACCAGTCCACCCATTCAAGTTGGTGACGGAAATGGAACAGTCTACTTAGGCTTACCGATCGAGCGATCTGCCGGCGTCTCGGTCCGGTCCGGTATTCTCGGCAGATCGTAAACGGATGTCCTAAAGTGGAAACCAGGGGAATTGCCCCAATACACCAGTTACTAGGCAGATAGCGAGTGGGGTGCATGTGCTCTGCTCTTTAGAGGCCCAGTGCCAGCTATGATATTGATAAGACTGTTGTTTGACTATCAGCATCTTTAAAGAGTATTCTTAATTAGAAGCGGTCCTTCTCTGACAATTTTTGCTGTCTGTCTTGAACTACCACAATGTCCCTCTATAATGTACCTGTAGCACCAGTAGGACACAGGACTTCGGATACATTTCATTCGCTAATTGCAGGGTCTGTTGCTGGTGGAATTGAGATCGGCATGTTGTTATCCATCCACTATCCATCTCTTGGCGGCTAACTTGTTGTGATGCAAGCGATTACGTATCCTATAGAATGTACGGTGCGGTGACTCTGAGGCTATGTGTTACCAGCACGACGCCCGTTGCGAAGGGAGCAACAATTCGCTAATCCAGATAATTCAACATAGTTGCGAAAACGCGGCTGCAGCTAAATCAAGATACAGGCCGGAATAAGCAGAATGTCCCATGGCCAAAGTTCGGACTACAGTGGTATCCAGGATGCATGCCATTTCTCATAGGCAACTCGGTGAAAACAAGCATCAGCATGTCTCCCATGCTCATAATAACACTTGGTGAACTGGCTAATTCACGATTCAGGATTAGTATGCTTCGAATTCTATCAGAAACTACTTACCGACTCCAATGGGAACATATCCAGATCCAGAATTCTTGTGGCAGGCTTCGGTGCTGGAGCGACTGAGTCGCTTCTGGCTGTAACACCGACTGAGCTAATCAAGACAGTGATGTACATTCTAAATCCCATTCCCGTTCTTCTCAAAATCATTCTGACTTGTACCAGTATTGAGGACCGCAGATTAGAGAAGCCTAGAATCCAGAATTCGATTCATGCAATATCTATCATTGCACGGGAGCATGGTCTGAGGGGCTTCTTCCAAGGATTTTGGCCAACGACCGCTCGACAGTCTGCAGGCAGCGCTATCCGGCTAGGATCCTACACATTCTTGAAGCAGGTTGTGCAATCACGCACCCCTCAGAACAAGAGAATCGGCACCGTCGACACCTTTATCATCGGAAGTCTTGCTGGATTGATCACCGTTTATCTGACACAGCCGTTCGACACTATCAAGACCCGCATGCAGGGGCTTCAAGCAAGAACAAGATATAGGAATTCATTCACTTGCGCGAAAAACATCCTGGAGCAAGAAGGTGTTCTCGCCCTCTGGAGGGGTGCGGTAGCTCGCTCCACAAGACTCGTCATGAGCGGTGGGATTGTGTTTATGGTATATGAGAAAGTGATGGAGGGTTTGGATGTAATTAGCCCCGTTAGAGAGTTATAGACAGTGGGTTAACCCTTTGCTTATCGTAAATAATTTGGCCTGTTTTGTCTGTAAAGTATAGCGGAGCGTGCCATGAAAAGAATTGACTGTATCATGGGGAGACAAAGGGGACAAGGACGTATTGATTGATAGTTAAGGCTTGTGACATCTCAACGAGACATATCAAGCCAACACACTGGACAAGAATGTACAAGGAAAAACAAAATTCCTGTGATAATAACTATGATTCAACTAGTAACCCTCACGAGCAGCAACTTCCTAGCTTAATTACATGTACTCCATATCCAAAACTTCATCTCTGTTCTGCCTCCTGAGTTGACCCTATGTTAGCCCTCCTTTATCATACAGTTCCGAAAGTAAAGTTCTTCTTGGTTTGCCAGTCCGACTATACGGGATTTCTTGAACAAACAAGACCTTGGGCGTATGAGCGTCAGCATGCTTCGGCCTTCTCCCCTTTTAATGGATGATCGTTTCTTACCTTGTCTGGCACCTTAAACATGGCTAAATGGTGACGCATATGCTTTTTGATAACCGTTTGTGTGATTGATTTGGTTGCCGGATTTGTTACGATGGCAAGGCCTGTGTGTCATGTGAGTTGAAGAAATCGTCATGTTGGACACTGTATTTGTTTCCAAATGCCTCTCCATAGAGCTATCACGTACCAATAATCTCACCGTATATCTCCTCCTTTATCCGGAAACAAGCAGCGTCTTTGACTTCATCATGTAACCGAGCCACATGTTCGATTTCGGCAGGGCTGATCTTTTCGCCGCCCTTATTGATAATCTCTTTGACTCTTCCAATCAAGGCCAGGTATTGGCGTGGTAGTATTACACCAAGATCACCTGTACGAAAGAACCCATTTGGGAGAAATGCTTCCGCATTCGCGGTCGGGTTATTTGTATAACCCGCCATGATGTTCTTACCGCGAAGACATATCTCTCCCCGAACACCAAGTTCTTTGGTGAGTCTCGATACAGGATCCTTGTCTTTGGGCTCATCAAGCTCCCCATTGGGTTCGGCGCTCGATGCTCGCTCCGGTGGGAGTATCATGACATCCACAGCGTCGGGAATGGGGTATTGACCTGGCTGTCTCTGGATAGTGATGCTTGTACCCGCGACTGGAAAAGGGTTACAGAATATTGCTGGTGCCGTCTCAGTCATTCCGTAGACTTCCAACAACGGAACTCCCAACTTTTGTAATCTGTTGAATAAGTAAGGGCTCATGTCACTGCCACCAGAGCGTATGAATCTCAATGTCGTTGGCACACCATCCTTTGGCAGAGGAAATGAAAGTAGAAGTTGATGAAGCGTTGGAACAGCATGATACCATGTAATGGAGTAGTCGTGACAATCTTGCCAGAAGCTTGCTGGGAGAGAAGCCGGTATGACGGCACAGCCTCCCGTGAACAAGGTTGGCAACAAACTCCCTGCAATGCCAATGATGTGGAACAGTGGTGTTATCAATAATGACCGATCTCTTGATGTGAGTCTGTGCGCTGCTATGATTATACGCATTGCAACGAGAAGATTGGTGTGTGTAAGCTGAACTGACTTGGGCCGTCCGGTGGTTCCGCTAGTGAATAACATAAGGACTTTGTCCTCTGCCATAACATCGTCTCGCGAATACTCTGAGCAGGGGGCGGGATATTTGGAAGCCTCAGCTCCATCGGTTACTCGTGATAGTGCGAACCGAAAGCTGAGTCGTCCACTTTGCGGATATGTGTGACATGAGGCCACTAGCAAGCCCAGGTCCTGAGCCGCAAGCACAGCCGCCTGCGCACTCTGCAGCCCATTCGTACTGGATCCAGTCGAGATCACAACGACTAGATCCGGCACCATGAGAGAAAAGATCTGCTTGCACTCCTCCCGCGTGGAGTTGGGATGTATTGGCGCCGAAATGGCACGTTGCCGAATCGCTGCAAGCAAAACGGTGACATATTGAAGTCCATTGGGTAATACCAAAGCTAATTTGTTGCCGACGGAGATGCCAAGCGCGGCGAGATCTTGCTGCAGCGATTGTACTAAGTCAGTAAGATGGGCATAAGAGACCACCTCATCTGACGTGGATGAAGCCCGAGGTATAATGACAGAGGGAGAACCGAGTGTTTCCAAGGCCTCTGGAAGTAAGAGGACATGCGTGAGGGTATCCATAGTGACAAAGTAGTAAATATGTATTGTGGGAGACCTTGTTGACAATTTCACCCCAAAGAACAAAGAACGAGAATTGGATATTTCAAATAGCTTGAGAAACAGACGGGATGACAACCTGGCTTCCTTCGCGAGATGCTAGATTCTTGGACGGTAACAGCTGCGTTCGTTTATCCGAGAGCCATCCGTCAAAACGGGTACTATAGTGTGTATTCGACTACATTGTAGTACTCTGTGACAAGTAAGCAATAGGATAACGGATTTGGCATCCGGTGGCCCATCCGGATGACATGTCTAGCTCTAAAGACACTCGGTCTCGGATTTCAACATCCCCTTGAGCTCAATGATATTATATATGACCGTTATAGGCATAGCTGATAGGGAATGAGACACTTAAGCCGCTTTATCTTGAAGATTACAGACAGTTTACACATCTAAACCATAATGAATAAAGAAAAGGTTCCCCAGACTGCGGTGCCAAATGGTCGCACAGAGCTTGGTCAAGTCACATCGGCTACAACTCTGGACGAAGTGTTCCAATACTGGGAGGAGGATGGCGCAGTTATAATCAAAGGCCTCCTTACGCCAGATCAGGTTGAGCAACTGAATCAAGAGATGGATCCAATCCTACAGAAGGTGGCTATTGGGGGCCATGCAAGCGATGTGCGTCTGCAGAACTTCCACGGCATGAACACAAAGCGCGCAGGTGACCTCACCAACAATAGCGCTATCTTCCGCGACCATCTTTTAGACAACGACTTCATCCACGCCATCTCTGGGCGATGTTTTGCCTACCGAGGAAAATTGGCCCAAGATGCCTACTGGCTGAGCAGTGCTTCAACAATCCATGTTGGACCTGGCCAGAAAGCACAGACTTTGCACCGAGACCTGGGCGCGTACCCAATCTTCTTGATGGTGGGCAAGGACGGCCCAGAAGCGCAGATCAACTTCCTCGTCGCCACGACTGATTTCACAGAGGCCAACGGCGCCACTCGCATCATCCCTGGCAGCCATAAGTGGGAATTCAACCAGCACGGCGACCGAGACATGACGATTGCGGCTGAAATGAAGGCTGGAGATTGCCTGCTTATTAGTGGAAAGGTTGTTCACGGCACGGGTGAGAATAAAACCGACCAGGAGCGTGGATGCTTGGCTGTTACTTTCTGCGCCAACTTCCTTGCTCCTGAAGAGGCTCATCCGTTTATTGTTAGCATGGATACCGCAAAGAAGCTCCCAGTCCGCTCCCAACGTTGCTTGGGGTTTCGCTCTCAGTGGCCGCGAAGTTCTCCAGGATTATGGACTAAGGACTACTCTGAACTTGCTTTGCATCTTGGCATTGATAAGTGAGTGGAAGGCTCTGATTATATAGTTCGAAGTAGTTTGGTTTGTGCATGAACTGACAGTTTTAAAAATCGGCATTGAGATACTGCGAAACTGGCATTGCATTCTAAATTCTTTCTTAAGTAGAAGCCATGCCATCGTTGGGCGTTGGCATAAATAACTCCGCGCGCTTTGATACCGTTTAATCTATCGAAAGCTAAACTTCATAAGGTTAAATATCCGCCCAGTTGACGAGAAACGGATTTCTCATTGCCAAAAACATACTCTTGCGATGGTCTTTCGGCTAAAGAAAATACGGGTGTGCATGACAAAGCGGCAGAGCTTAGAATAAAATCTCCCGATTTTGAAGACATACCATAAGGAGTAGTAGATATATGCGCCTGGTTGAGCCGGTAAGGAATAACGATATACCCGCCTCCACTCACGGAAACAGTGCTCGGAAGTATCGTTTCACACATCCGACACATGCTATAGAGGGTATCCGAGCTTCCGAATGGTTTCATAAGATCATTCTGAGTAATTGGTACCAGTTCCAACCGATCTGAGGGTCGCTTAAGGATCCGCTTTAGAAAATAGAGGCAGAAGTAGGGGCATAATCCCCGTGGGTTATATTTAAAATCTAGTCTTTCGCACAGGTCATGTTGCAACTTTGAACAAGCCATCGGACACCCATTTATACATTCAGCTTACGGATTCACCAATCTAACCATGTCGACTGAGGCCAAGACCAACGTCATTGTCAGCCATGAGAGCATCGTCCGCCCGAGATTGATGGATGAGAGCAAACATGTTGTTGGGAAACAGCTTCAGGCACCCAGAGAACCTCCAGTCGATCTAGAGAAAAAGATCAACTTTTTTATCTGGGTTCTTACCATCATGCTTATTCAAGTTTGGCGAGATCTCAAAACTCGGCGCTGGTTTAAACCACTGCAGAGAGATGATGTTGCTGGTCACTATTTTGTATGTAAAGCTGAGAGACTTGATACAGAATGACAAGAGCTCCGGAGATCCCTACTGTTATCAACGCAACAGCTGACGATAATATGCTCAGTATGTTCCAATAGGCCGCCTAAATCCTCGTATCCTGCTCAGTGCTCCACATGACCGTGTTCTTGTCAGAACGATTCCCTCATCCATGACACGCGATTACGAGGAACTCGATGATTTCTCTGCGTGTGCGGAACGAGAAATCGTGAATGCAGGTTCCAACAATTACGGGGGCTTCTCTCGCTCCGAGCACAACAGCGCCTCACTCATTGAATCAACCCTTAGGTTGCTCCCTTTCAACCCAGCACCCATTGAACTCTCGTCTCGCGTTCACCAAGAACTGGCCGCCTACATTGGATCAAAGGCATGCGCAACCACCACATCAGGTTTCAGTGCCAACCTTTTAGCATTCCAGACCGTAGCGGAGACGGCAAAGCAGTTGGGTCGCCAGTGCATATTTCTGCTCGATGCCGAATCCCACGCCTCCATGTTTACTGGTGCTTTCATCAACAAGCGAGCGACAACGCATAGATTCAAGCATAATGATATCACGGATCTGGAGTATAAACTACGCATCTTGAGAGCAAAGCATCCAGATGCACATGTCTGTGTGGCTGTCGAGGGTATTTACAGGCAAGTGAACCTGGATCCATTGATTCATGACGACCAAGAGAACAAACAGCTGACTTATGGGAAGTATGGCTGGCCACCTGTCTCCTGGTCCAGCAATTCTTGCCCTTCGGCGGATTTACAACTTTTGCCTGCTTATTGACGAAGCCCATGGCTTTATGGCACTAGGAAAAGGTGGTCGTGGGTCCTTTGAGTGGTGGCAAGATCGTGGTTATGATTGCCCCCTAGAGGAAATCGACATCATGACCGGAACTATGTCCAAGAGCGTAAGCTGCATTGGCGGATTTGTATCCGCCAACGGTATCTATACTGCTGCACTTGAGCGACAGAGAGCATTGCAACATGAGAATGGGGCCGAGACACTCTCCACCGTGGCATTGGTGAGAATTTTGAGCTTGATCAATAAGCCAAAGTTCATTCAGGATCGCATGACTACCCTTGAGAGAAAAGCAAGTTTCGTGGCCGATTGTCTTGCACAAGCTGGCTGTTGTATACTTTCTTCGCGCGGCTCTCCTGTTGTCTGCTTCCCAGTAGGTAAGTTACTCTAGGTCATAATGGCGTTGTGCTCCAGGAACGCGGAATCTAATCTGCCACAGGAACAATCCAGCAAGCGTCTAGATTCCATGAGGAGGCAATGCAGCGAGGTTTTGCAGTCGCCTGTGGTGTGCCTCCAGCCACGCCATTATGGTAAGGATCCCTTCTTTCTGTTATGGGCTCAACAGAGACCTGGAGACGCACTGACCTTGGACCATAGGTCCTGTCGTGTTCGAGTTTGCATCTTTGCGACTACATCTTGGAAAGACACCCTTGACTTGATCAACATGATTACAAAAGTGAGCTGCAAGCTCCAGATCAAAGGCGTGACTTCTACTGTCTTTACCCCTGATATACTCCCAAAGCAACACCCCGACGAACCCGCTATTGTTGAGCAAAGTATCAAATCGGATGCCTCACTTTGTTCCTATGTCGAAGGACTGTCCAAGAAGTACCCCGGGGGTGACCTCGAAGGAAGAGCACCTTTGAGTTTGCTACAAAGCCAAGAGGCTGTAGAAGCAAGCGTCAAGGCTTTCTACAAATATGGCCTTGGTCCTAGTTCTGCAAGGTGGTTCTACGGGACCTTTGATGTTTTCATCGCGCTTGAGAGACGGTTGGCCAATCTATATCCATCGCTAGAGCATCATTCGGGACGATGCCGAGGTCAGTTACTACGTGAAGCGTGGCTCTAGCCAAGACTGGTATGATGCTAACATACGGTTTGAACTATAAAGCAATGATCGGGACTGATGCTCATACTATGATGCTCTCACTACTTAGTGCTTGCACCAACCCCTATGCAAGTGGCATCATGAATATCCTTCTCATTCCAGCTACCGCTCCTCGCGCTGTTCAAGATGGTGCAAACTTGAATCGCCCAAGATCTGATACGAAGATTATCTACTATGAGAATTTGGACAATTTGGTTGCAGAGCTCCGAAAGTTCTCCGGAGCTGTTCCAAAGTTGTATCTCACTCTGTATCTGCAGACTACCAACGACGATGGTAGCATAGTCGACTTGCCAGCGACGATTCAGAGGATTACATCCGAGATAGTCGATCCCATCCGACTGGCAGGATTGAGGCTTATCCTTGACGACAGCAGGGGTCTTGGAAAAATTGGCCCTCGGCACCTCGGATATCTCGACCTGATGGAAAGAGAGCATGGTGTTTCCATTTTGAAGAATATGATCGGCAAGAAGCTTGCGTCCAAAACGGAGGTTGTTGTTACAGGTTCATTCTTCAACGCATTCGGTCAGCAAGGAGGGTACATCATTAGTAGCGCCTCATTTGTTGAAGTGCACACGGTGAGCTCAAAGAGCTTTGTGTTTTCAACATCCCCTACCCCTGTACAGGTAGCGATGTCTGGGAAGGTATTAGAGATTCTGTCACGAGGGACATCCTGATTGTACATAGAGTAGTGACATAGGTAGGTATATGCTTGAGTTGAAATGCAGGGAGATACCTTACAAAAGGCTTCTCTGGAGGCTGATGATGTGAAATAATAATTGGAATAGAAGACTTGCAGCGACTAAATCGCACAGGAAGTTGTCCTGTATGAGACAATATAACTATATCTTAGCATCATCAACCTATTTACTATTGACACTCATTGAATTCCCCATAACTATGCTGCCATGTACAGAATCTCAACTACCCTGTCCTTGTCCAAAACGACTGGATTAAGTTGTGTGCAGACATCCTCCATAGCATTATCAGCTATCTGATGGAATTTATCTTGATTTATACCATATTTTCCCAGAGAGTTTGGCATTCCTAGGGCACTGATATAAGCTGCCAATACATCTCCTGGATCCGCATCTTGGGGACGTAAACCTCTGAGAAGCAGCAGCTTGGTCAGCACTGCATTTCCCCAGAACACGTCCATTATCAACTGCAATTTTGATCGCAATCTGGCATCACCGTTGCTCCAGTTATACTTGAGCACGGAGGGTAGGATGATGCAACTCGTCTCACCGTGTCCGACTCCAAATGGTCCAAGCTGGTGTCCAATCCCATGACTGGCCCCGACTCCATTGTGACCTGCGCGAGGACAGTCCTTGAGGGCTAGCATTTGGCGTAGCCTGGCGTCATGGTTATGCCAATCATCCACTGTCTGCAGCAGAGCGACCAGTAAGTCAGCGAGCGACGCCTGGATGTCTTTCTCGATGAGCTGGTCGCTTCCGCTGGTATCGCCTCTCACCATGCTCATGTTGCCATAGATGCCCTCGACAAAGTGGTCAACCGCCCTGATGCCCGTTGAGATCCAGTAGCGTGCAGGGGTAGTGAGAGAAAGCTCCGGGTCCAAGACGACGAAATCGGCATACATGGACTGGTGGATGATGATTCTCTTCTTGTGATTGGACTCTGTGTATGTGGCTCCGGCGGCACGAGTGAACTCGGCCCCAGACAGTGTAGTTGGCACATTTATGACAGGGATAGAGGCCGGCTTCACGCTCTCATCGCTTGGCTTGCCCGGTTCGCAGTGGGACAGGAGGGACTCTGCCTGCTCCAAGGCCATGATATCGTTTGCAACTAGTAGCCGGGCCAGTTTCACGCCGTCTGTGACCGAGCCCCCACCGAGTGTGATGATCAGATCGGCTTGTGTTTCTTTCAGATCATGCACAAGTCCAAAGACTTGGTCCCATGCCGTGTGTTGAGTAATTCCGTTGTACTCTCCAGCAATACGGAAAAGTCCAAGCGAGGTTTTGAGATCCTGCAAAGCTTGGCTTTTGCTCAATGACCTTGATGAAACAATGTAGATACGTGTTGAATTGAAGGCTTTTGCGTGACGTGTGCAAGCCTTCCAGAACGGAATACCGTACGAGACACACGGCTTAGGGTTCCGGGAGTTTGCCGGGTGGACATGGTGATGATCAAGAGACGACATGTCCACTTTTGCTTGGCTTGATCTAATGTGAAGGCCTATCAACGGTGCTAGACAGCGTGCACCGCGTAAAATAAAAATTATCTTGATGTTGAAGTTCAACATCTTTTTCTAATTTGAGACCAGTCTTTCATCTCTTTGTGACTGTCGACTCTTTACCGCCACTCAATTCCCATTTCAGTAGCCGAGCGGAAGGTTTGCCGCTTTTGTAGATCCGCAGCCGAAAATCGCCCTTTGTCTTCCGGTCTGCTACATACCCGCGACGAGTCTTGTTTCCGTTAACGCTGGACGTGCCGGCCTGGTTGGGCATGTTAGGGAATCTAGAGGCGGTGCGCAAAGTCCGTTTGTGAGGGTAGCCATCTAACTAGTTTGTAGTCGTAGATGGTGCAGAGTATGATAAAACCGCAGTAATTGCCTATTAATCATGGATGACATAGAAGAACTATGTACAATAAATCAACAAGCCCCAACCCAAACGGCCCTTCAACCACCACCCTACCTTCATAATTTGTTTTGCGCCGACTTCAACTAGCTTCATGTCGGCAACTACCTTACTCAAGAGACGATCGGTCTCCAACTCAAACCCCGAGCTGAAGCCGATTCCTGGCCCGAAGCGTATACTCTGTCAATGCCACCGTGATGAGTCCATACTAATCGAAAATGTAGCCTTGCCATTGCTGGGGAATCTCTTTGACTTTGACTTTAATAACCTTACCAAGTCATTGGGGGAACTTGGAAAAATCCATGGTAGGTTACATTACCATCCCATTTCCCTCAGCATTGTAGCTCAGAGCCATGGACCAGTAACTGATCAAGTCCATACATGTGTATCAAACAGGCCCGATCTACTCCCTTACCTTTGGTCCATCAACCGAGATTATGGTGACGAGCAGAGAAATTGCACATGAACTCTGCGATGAAAGCCGTTTCTGCAAGCTTCCAGGGGGTGCCCTGGATAAGATGAAGGAGGTGGTAGGAGACGGCCTCTTCACGGCGGAAACATCGAATCCAAAATGGGCTATAGCACATCGGATTGTCACGCCTTTGTTTGGAACCATGAGAATCAGAGGCATGTTTGATGATATGAAGGACATTTGCGAGCAGATGTGTCTACGATGGGCACGATTCGGGCCAGACGACCCTCTCAATGTCTGCGACAACATGACTAAGTTAACACTTGACACTATCGCCCTCTGCACGATAGACTATCGCTTCAACAGCTTCTATCGAGAAAATGGAGCCACGCATCCGTTTGCAGCGGCCGTGGTAGATGTCATGACAGAATCCTTCACTCAGAGCAACCTCCCAGACTTTGTCAACAACTACGTGCGGTTTCGGGCAATGGCCAAGTACAAACGACAGGCTGCCGAACTGCGTCGACAAACAGAAGAGCTGATTGCTGCTCGGCGACAAAGTCCAGTTGATAGAGACGACTTGCTGAATGCAATGCTGAACGCCAAGGACCCCAAGACAGGAGACGGTCTCAGTCCTGAGTCCATCGTGGATAACCTACTCACGTTCCTAATTGCCGGACACGAAACTACTTCAAGTCTCCTGTCGTTTTGCTTCTATTATCTCCTCGAGAACCCAGATGTGCTTCGAAAGGTACAGCAAGAAGTCGATACAGTGGTGGGTTCTGACACTTTCACCGTCGAACACCTTTCAAACATGCCGTATCTTGAAGCTGTCTTGCGTGAGACACTGCGGCTACGTGATCCCGGTCCAGGATTTTACGTCAAGCCCCTGAAAGATGATGTTGTGGCTGGAAAGTATGCGGTCAAGAAGGACCAGCCACTGTTCATTGTATTCGACTCAGTGCACCGTGACGAGAGCACGTATGGGGCTGACGCTGATGAGTTCTGCCCCGAGCGCATGCTGAAAGACAGTTTCGACAAGCTGCCGCCTTGCGCATGGAAGCCCTTTGGCAATGGCGTGCGTGCCTGTGTCGGGCGGCCCTTTGCGATGCAGCAAGCCATGTTAGCTGTCGCCATGGTTGTGCACAAGTTCGACCTCATCAAAGATGAATCCTACACGCTTAGGTACCATGTCACCATGACCGTTCGCCCAGTAGGTTTCAACATGAAGGTTCGAATTCGCCAGGGCCAACGCGCCACCGACCTAGCAATGGGACTTCATCAAGGACACGGCCCAGAGGCCTCGGCAGCTGCTGGCCGACCTTTTCTCAAGCGGCTGGCTTCAGAGGCAAATGATGACACAGACAATGACAGCAAGATGGTTGTTCTCTACGCCTCCAATTCAGGTAGCTGTGAGGCGTTGGCGTATCGTCTTGCCGCTGAAGCCACCGAGCGCGGCTTTGGCATTCGAGCTGTGGATATTGTAAATAATGCTGTCGACAGAATGCCAGTAGGCATCCCAGTCATCATTATCACGGCATCTTACAATGGCGAGCCGGCAGATGACGCCGAAGAGTTCGTGACGTGGCTGAAGTCACTGGAAACTAATCGTTTAAATGGAGTCAAATTTAGTGTCTTTGGAAACGGTGAGTCTTCACGTCCGCATCTACTCATTTCTTTTTCTTACACCGCCCTCCATCCGATCCTCTTGAGCCGTTTTCCCCTCTCATCTTATTACTCAGTTATCTGACAGTTATCTACTTTCTAGGGCATAGAGATTGGGCAAATACACTATTTGCAGTACCGCGCCTCATTGACTCTGAACTCTCCCGCTGCGGTGCTCAACGTATTACCCCCATGGGAGTTTCAGATACTTGTGATTCCAACGATCCTTTTTCTGATTTCGAAAGATGGATTGATGAGAAACTATTCCAGACGCTCGGAACACCCCATGGCCTGAGCGTGATGAAGAATGGAGATGGGGCTGGGCCACGGGAAGCACTACAGGTTTCACTGGGTCAGCCGCCACGAGTAACTATGCGCAAAGGTTACGTGCGCGCCATAGTGACGGAGGCACATTCACTTTCAAATCCCGGCGTCCCTGAGAAGAGACATCTTGAGCTTCTTCTTCCCAAGCACTTCAACTACAAAGCTGGGGACCACGTGTATGTCCTGCCACGAAACAACTCGCGAGACGTCGTTCGAGCGCTCAATTTCTTCGGGCTAGGCGAGGACACTCTAATAACCATCAGAAATACTGCGAGAAAATTGAGCTTGGGTCTACCATTGGATGCACCTATCGGGGCTACAGACCTCTTGGGTGCGTACGTAGAGCTTGGTCGTACGGCAACCTTGAAAAACCTCCATACCCTCATTGATGCTGCTGGTCATGAGAGTAGAAACAGAACCAAAGCTTCCCTCTTGAGTCTTGCTGCATCAGATACATTCAAAGCAGAGATTCAAGACAAGAATGTGTCCATCCTGGACCTCCTGGAGCGATTCCCTGATATTGACCTGTCTTTATCTTCTTTCTTGTCAATGCTTGTTCAGCTTCGGCCAAGAGCCTATTCCTTCTCCTCTGCACCTGACTGGAAGCCAGGACATGCGACACTTACCTATACTGTCGTTGACTTTGCTGATTACAGGACTCATGAAATGAACGGTGATAGCAAAGGCAAGGCTGCAGGTAGTGATATGGTGCTTCATCGTCAAGGTCTAGCATCAGGCTATCTCTCGAGCCTTGGTCCTGGAAATGGCCTTTACGTTTCGCTTCATTCGGCATCACCATACTTCTGTCTTCCAAAGAACAATTCTCTGCCGATAATTATGGTCGGCGCCGGGACTGGACTCGCTCCGTTCAGAGCCTTTCTACAGGAGCGTAGGCTGTCTGCTGAAGATTCCAAATCGAAGCTTGGGCCGGCCCTCCTGTTTTTCGGTTGTCGAGGACCCGGGCTTGACTCTCTGTACTCGATTGAAATGGAAGCCTACGAAGCCATGGGCATCGTGCAAATGCGAAGAGCCTATAGCCGTGACCCTTCTGCCACAGGTGCCCAAGGCTGCAGGTACGTTACTGAGAAGCTCGAAAGATGTCGAGATGAAATTGTTCCCCTCTGGGTGGCAGGCGCCAAGGTCCTTGTCTGCGGAGGTAAGAAAATGGCAAATGACGTGCAAGACGTTCTAGGGCCGATGCTATTGGAAACTGACCAGAACAGAGGGGAAACAGCAGCAAAGACGGTTGTAGAATGGAGAGCAGGGTTGGACAAGGGGAGATATGTAGAAGAAGTTTATGTGTAGTCAGAATGGACATTCTGGTGGTAGCTATGTTATGTATTCGTTCTATTTACCTTCGCCAGAGGTGAAGACACTGGTTGCGCAGTGGTGGAAACAGCATTGTGATGAATTATTAGGCTCGGTTGTAATAGCAGGTTGTATGGCACAGACTCAGAAACTTATTATTGCCGTGCTCTGAAAGATATAGGACGCCTTTAACGAGTTGAACAAGTTCCATAGGGGTGTCCGCTAGAATACAATGGAACAGGGGATAACTACCGTGGGCCAGTCTGTTGGCGAAAGTAGAGGCTTAGTAGTAAGTAATCATTATTATAGGGCACATGTACATACGAGTGTATAATGCAGGAGCATTTTCGAGATGTATTTAAGTATGTAAAGGTCCAAGTTAAGTAGTACCTCAGAATCCGTTATCTTCTTGTTCAGTGTTCTATGGAGCCTTCATTTCCAGATACGCATCACCATCATTCCTTCCAGCAAGGACGAACCGGGTCTTGAGCCCGTCTAGTGTTAACCTTGCTAGTCCTTCAATAGTGCCAGAGTTGAGAATCTCCAGGGTGCTAACTTCAACGCCCCCGAATGTACGCTTGATCCAGTTCCGAATCTCGATAGTAACCAGCGAGTCAACGCCAAGCGACGTCAGCGTTGCCGTTGGGTCCATCTCTTCGACAGGTCGCAACATGAACATGCAAACGCGCTTCCCAATTTCATGTGTCACGAGCTCGACCGTCGCCTGGTCCTGTAAGATCGCTGGGTCTTCCTCACATGAGGCAACTAGGCGGCGGATTGCGTTGAGGCTCTGGTCGTCACCGGCGCCAGCGTCAGTGGCAATCTCTTGGTTGTGGTACAGGGCAGCTCGGCTGTCTTTCTTCCAAATTACGCGGTTGGCTGGGTCCGATAGTGATTTGTCACTCCGCAGACCAATCGTCAGCTGATACTCGGGATGATGGGGGTCGCTTGAGAGCAGAGCCCAATTCAGACCCTCGAGCAACTGTCGAGTTCGCAAGAAAAAGCCTCCAGCCGCTCTAAGCGCCTCAGCACGTTCCGGGTTTTGCGCCAGATAGCCAATGTCCTCGATCAGCCCAATCTGCAGCACAGACGCCGGCAAACCGAGGGCACGGCGATGCTCAAACAGCGCTGTGAGATACGTGTTTCCAGCAGCATAATTAGCCTGCCCCGGGGTGCCAAATGACCCGCTGATAGAACCTGTTGCAAAGAAGAAGTCGAGATCTTTAGGTGCAGCGAGATGTAGATTCCAAGTTCCGTGGACCTTGGGCTTCACTGCCGTGTCCCAGTCTTCCAAGCTCATTTCGGCGAAAGGCTTGTCGCGCAAGACCATGGACATTTGCAAAACACCCTTGATGGGTTTTACCGCTGGGGCAGAAGCCACAGCACGTTCCACGTCAGCCAGGCTCAGGACATCACCTCGGACAGCCTGCACAGTACAGCCCTGGGACGCTAATTCTCGGAAGAATGTCTTGTCTTTGACGCTTAGACCAGCTGACCGGGAAAAGAAGATGAGGTACCGGGCCCCCCTTTCTACCATCCATGTCGCAGCAGCACGCCCGAGTCCACCGAGTCCACCCACGAGGAGGTAACTCGCTTCTGCATTGAGCTTCACTTGAAGAGGCCTTGGAGAGACAGGGAGGAGCGTACTGCTCTTAGGCGGAATGGACACCACTATCTTGCCCAGATGAACTCCCTTCTGCATGTATCGAAAGGCTCCCTCGGCATCGGATGCGTCGAAGACTTTGACGGGCTTGATTGGTTGTATGCTGTTTGTCTCAATCATTCCTGCAGTGCGTTCCAGGAGTCTTGGAGTCAAGGTCAGTTTCAATTATTCGATCGCAAAGGTGATAAAAAGAGAAGAGGTTGAGTGAAGAAAAGGAAAGGAAGGAAAAGACTCACTTCTGACACCTTGCTGAGTCAAACCGAGCCAGGTCAATACCAATGAAACTTCTGTTAGCCTCGAATAGATCCATTTCCAGACGTGCTTTGCCGATGAAGTCTCTTTTTCCAATCTCAAGCATTTTCCCATATGGTGCTACGCATTGCCATGAAGCGTGCAGCAGTTCTCCAGACAGGCTGTTGAGGACGAGGTCAACACCGCGACCCTCTGTGGCTGCTCGTATATCGTACAGAAACGAGGCGTCCCGGGAGTTGAAGATCCTTGATCGCGGAAGCCCAAAATTGTCGACGAGATACTGTACCTTCTCTTCATTTCCGACTGTAGTATATATCTATCACCAGTCGAGTTAGCACATTGCAAGACAGGTAGGTCAGCGCGACAGTGCTTCGAACTCACCTCTAGGCCTTCGATGTTACGACACAAGTTCAGAGCTGCAATGCCAATTCCACCACAGGCGGAGTGGATCAGAATAGATTGTCCTGGTCGTAGTCCGCCAACGTCGAGCAGAGAGTGAATAACTGTCGCATAGACACATGGCATCGTAGCGGCATCCTCAAACGCCAATTGCGACGGAATCTTGGCACAACGTTGAGCCGAAATAGTCAACTGCGTGGAGAAGCAGTTGTCGGCAAGGTAGAAGACACGATCTCCAGGTTGAAGCCCGCTAACACTTGCCCCTACCTTTGTAATAACTCCAGATCCCTCAAGCCCAATGCCAACACCAGTTGCTTCGACAACGCCCATACAGAGAAGTACGTCCTTATCAACCATTGTCAGCATCATAATGAATTAGTCTCCGGTAATGTCAAAGGACTTACTCGAAAGTTTAATCCTGCGCATCGAGGTTCAATCGTGATCTCGCCATGCCCTGGATCAGACGTTGGAAACGGCATCCAACCGAGCGTCTGTAACAGTCCCATCCGACCAATCTCAAGCGTCACGGCCTCTGGCTTCGCTGCTCTAGATGCAAGCTCCTGTGTTAAGGCTACTGGGTGGTACCTAGCGACCTTGATAACGCCATTATCGACAACGTACTCGCGGTCCGGGTCCAGGTTAGTGGCGCCGCGTGTTGATTCAGCACCATCTTCCTGATGATGTAGAATGCTCATCACGAGACTGACCACAGCTTTGAGTGATGCATCATTGACTTGGCCAATCTCAAGCGTCGTGATGGCTAACGACTGCTCGGAGCGTAGTGTGCGTGCCAGACCCAGGGAAAGACCGAAGCCAGGGTCGTCTGAGGCGCCTATACCATGCTGTGCAGGCCGTGTGACCCAGATCATCTCTGTACTGCCGAGTCCAGCAACTACTCTTTGGAAGGATTCCAGCTGGGCGACTGAGATAGAGCTGAAGAATGGCGTCACGAGTTCAAGCAGAGAAATTATGACGTCTTGGTTCTCTGCTTTGAGCTGTTCGTGTTGCTGCAATGCCACCATTTTTGTCTCAAGACCACGAGACTCAAGAACATTACGCAACTGCTTGATACTTGAAGAGTCAATATCGCCAGGGCGATGAAGCAGCGTTAGTCGTCCTTTCGTTGCTCGCGGCTGCCCTGTCGAGTCTTTGGCCAGCCTCGTGATGATGTTTGCATTGAGGTGGTACGGGTAAGGAGCATCATAAATGGCAGCGTCAACGCCTGAGAACCCGGCCGCCTTAAGAACTATGTCCCACTGAGGCGGAGCTAAGTACGGCTCTTTGTCTCGGCCTTCTGCGGCTCCAAGCCACCATCCAGGCAAGATGCCCATAATCCTAGAGGTACTAATTTAGTTACTGCAACTCGGCCAAACGAGGCTTGAACCGGAACTCGACTCACAAGTTTACCATTCTCATTTTGGGTGAAAGCTCTTGAAGGAAAAAGTAACCCCCGGGAGCCAGTAGTTTCCGCACATTCGCAAGAGTCTCATTCAAGTATGGGGTGGCATGAATAACGTTGCCGGCAATGATAAGATCGAAGGATTCAGCCTCGAATCCTTGTTCAGTGGGGTCCTTGGTTATATCCAGGACTCTGAAATCAAGGCCTTGGTATGCCTTGAATCGTTCCTGAGCCGCGACGAAGAATCCGGCGGATATGTCGGTATATGCATATATCGAGTACAGGCGTTCTCTGCCATTTGTTAGTCCTTCAAGGATGACTTGAGCTCCGCCTCCAGTGCCAGCACCAATCTCGAGAACACGAAGCGTGGGCCGAGTGTGACCAGCAGTGGCGAAGAAGTCGACAGAGTCCGTCCGCGACTCGACATAATTGTAATAATTAGTAAGGCCATCTTCTGCTTGGAGAAGTTCGATGCCCTCAAGCTTCCCCTTTACAATTTCCTCGCAGTGGTCAGCAACTCGACCAATCAAGACTGCAGCGCTCGCAGCTCCAGTCTCCAAAACCTGTTGACGGAGCTTGGTCATTAAGGATGCTCGAGCTTCGCGTTGGAGTGATGCGATCTCTCTAGCATCTCCAACCACCCCAAGATATTCGCCCTCGGCTGCTGCCGAGACTTGGTCTGCAATCCAGGTACGAAAGCTGAGTATGTGCTGATTGGCGTGATCCTCAGGAGTGACAATACCATCAATGCGCTCGTGGATATCTAGAATAGCTAGCAGCGTAAGCCGCTCTACCAGATCAAGCTCGGGTCCATCATGCATAGATCCATGACTTGGGCGAACAAGGCTATGCATGTCGGCAAAGTCCAAGTTTGGTTTCCATTCGAGACGTGCTGCACCAACCAAATCTGCGTTTCCTTCCCCTCCAAGATCCATTTCCAGTGGGGAGAATTTTCCATCCTCCAGAGAGAGCAGGACAGAGTCATGTTGAGACACCACGACAGCGGCCCCAGAAATTGAGCCCCCAGAGTTTGTGGCGGCCGATGCTTCAGCTCGGGCACCCTCTACCTCCCACAGCTTCCCATCGGCAAGATACAAGCGTCCGATTGCTGTGGGAACGCATAGTTTCTCGGCTCGGTAAAAGATTCCGTCACAGCTAGCAGGGAAGAAGAGTTGGAGGCAGTGGTCAATTGTGGTGGGATGTATCGCGTAGGACGACTCCGATACTGTTGTCTCAAGCAACGTCGCGGCGGCCTTCTGGCCATTGGGTACACAGGAGACAGTATCAAGGCCACGGAAAGATGGCCCATATCGTAAGCCGATTCTCTGAAGCTCGGGATAGAGATTGTCCACGAGACGGGGGTAGTATTTCCCGACTGATTTGTTTTGCAGGAGGGCGGCCAGTTTCTGGTGAGCATCTTGGCCTTGCCTGACCTGTCCTTCACAGTGCTTGATCCAGCTGGTGCCATTGTGTGCCACGATGCAGAACTCCCACCAAGCCGAGTCGAGAGTGTTGGTTAGCCTGACTGGCTTCAGACTTGTGAGCATCTCGACCGGTTTCGCGTCAGTGATAACTAGAGCAGATTGGACGACAACGCTCTTCAAAGTGAAACCTTCTGTCTCAGGCGATCCGGCTACCTGTCGCACCGCTTCAACCGCCATCGCTAGGTACCCTGCGCAAGGAAAGACGACATCATTGAGGACCTGGTGATCTCGTAGCCACTGGACCTTGTCAAGCCTGACCACATTACGCCACTCAGGGTGTAGATTGCTGCTCTCGAGCGTTCGCGAGCCAAGAAGTTCGTGGTTAGGGAATTTCCGGAATCTCCAGTCCCTGCTGACTCGGCTCTCAGACCAATACTCCTTGTCATGGTTCCAAGGGTAAGGTGGCAAGTTGGCGACAACATCACCCTCGGCCGTCACATTGGACAATTGCAGCGATGATCCGTGGCAGAATAGCTCGCCAGCAAGTCTGAGGACTGACTCGGTGCAGTTCTGGCCACGAATCATGGCCGAAGCATATGCTTCCTTTCCCTTGCCATGAGCTATGAAGATTTGACGGAGTGGTCCAGCCAATGCGCTGTGAGGCCCTATTTCGACAAACACCTGTTTTGAAGCTGCGTTCGCTCGAGCCTCGAGCAAAAGCTTCACAGCTCCAGTGAAGCGTACAGGGCTCTCCAGATTTTGGCGCCAATAGGCAGCATCGAGTCTTCTTGGTTCGGTGATGCTTGAGACAGAAACACTGGAGAAGAAAGGTATAGCTGGAGCTTGGCTATAGACTTTGTCTTTCAGCAGAGCCTCAAATACTGGACCAATGTCTTGCATGTGATCTAGACGGCGTTGAGTATCAGTAAAGGCCTCGTTGGAGGATATCCGGCTGTTGCACTTACGAGAGTGATATGCGATGTTGACCTTGAGCTGGCGAATAAAGCAATCTGGAAATTGCTCCCCGATCTTTTGGCAGACCTCCCCAAGTGCATCCTTGTCTCCCGAGAGTGTAACGCTCTGGGGACTGTTCTCACAGGCAACAGTCACACCGTCGACGAGGTAAGGGGTAACTTCTTGGGCTCCCATTCCAACAGCAGCCATGCCGCCATCTCGCTTGTACTGTTGATTGACATAGCCGCGATAGTAAGCTATTTTGATGGCCTCTTGGGAGGATATGGCCCCAGCTGCGTATGCAGCAGCCATCTCACCACTAGAGTGGCCTACTACAGCAGAGGGGACAACCCCCCAAGATCGCAACAGATCAACCAGGGCCACTTGAACTGCGCATACAAGTGGCTGGGAGAATTCTGCGCGGCCAACATTGCTTGAATCTGCAGGTCTGGATAATTCTTCAATGAGATCCCAAGTTGGAGGATGCTCCAGTTCGGATAGAACCAGATTCAGGGAAGCAATCGTGTTGTAAAAGGTCTCATATTCGTCCATGAGCTCCTTTCCCATTCCAGCCCATTGGGCACCCTGGCCAGTGATGATCAGATTTATATCAGGAGGGGCCTTGTTGTTTGTCTTGGACAGAGGCGAGAAATCAGGGACGAGGCCCGCGTCATTCACAGATTCTGTGGTAACCACGCCGTAGGTTCGATGCGAGAAATGCTCTCTCCGGTTGCACAGGGTATATGAAACATCAACCGGGTCGGGCTTATGACATCTCAGATACCCTTGATAGTCCGTCACACTCTGCCTAAGCGATGTCGGATTTGCAGCAGAAAGGACATAGAGAGCCATTGAAGGGCGGGCATAGGCGTTTTCTGTGCTGAAACTATCACTTGCAACTTGCATTGCTGCACTATTACGCATCTTACTGCGCAAGTCCATTTTCATCGCTGAAATGCTGTCGACGGCACTGCTGACATGGGCGCCCACAGTGTCGTTTCCATTTTGAAGTGGAGGAACCGGATGCCGCTTTGTGAGCGATGCACCGAGGTACTCTTCGAGAGTTTCTATGATGCAGTGGGCATTTGCACCTCCTATTCCAAATGAGTTGACGCTGACCCGACGTGCTCGGTCTTCAGGCCAGGGAATCGCATCAACTGGAACAGCCATGTTCATATCCGAAAAGGGGATTTTGGGATTCGGCGTGGAGAAGTTGATGTTTGGAGGGATGGTATGGTTTTCTAGAGCCAAAATGGCCTTCATAACTGACGAAATGCCTGAAGCACCCTCGCTATGTCCAAGGTTAGGTTTGACGCTCCCGATGTAGAGCTTATGGTCTGATGACCCGCCAAAGACACGGGCGATTGCCGTGGCCTCGAGCGGATCGCCCACGGATGTACCGGTTCCATGTGCTTCGACGAAGCAGGTGTCCTTGGGGTCCAAGCAAACCTCCTGGTACGCCCTCCGGATCAAAGCCTCATGGCTCTCGGAGCTTGGCATCGACATACCGGGAGTTTTTCCATCCGAATTTGAAGATGTTGCCCTGACTACAGCCCTGATGGGATCTCCGTCCCGGAGGGCATCGTCTAAAGGTTTCAAGAAGATGGCATTGATTGCCTCGCCTCTTGCATAGCCGTTTGCTTTCTCATCAAAGGTTTTGCACATAGCATCTGGGGACAAAACGCCCTGCTCCGTCATAGCCATAGACATGGTCGGTGAGAAAATCAGGTTGGTGCCGGCCACGATAGCGCCATCACAATCTCCTGCCCGAATGGCCCTTACTGCTTCATGAAGAGCTATCAGGGATGCCGAGCAACCGGCTTTGATGGTGAATGAGGGGCCTTTGAGGTCATATTCGTAACTAATACGGTTGGAAATGGCAAAGTCATGCCCACCGGAGACACGATATGTGCCGGAATCGTATAAATCTTTGCTGTGAAGATCCAGCCAATCCTATACTCAGATTAGCTATAGGTCGTTGGGTAAAAGTCAACGGCCATTCATACCTCTCCCCATACACCAACGTAACAGCCTATATTGCTCCCCCGCCAATCGGTTTGGCCCGAAGATTGCATACACTCATAGGCCACTTCCAGGAGCATCCTCTGCTGTGGATCTATATCACTCACTTCTGTCATCCCCATGGAGAAGAAAGAGGTGTCCAGCCGGTGCAGGTCATCCTGATCGTCCAAGAAATGGCCGTGACGCATGGCAATAGATCCAGGCTTGCTGGTTGGGCTGTGGAATCCGTCGACCGAGAATCTAGTTGATGGAATCTCACACCGAGTCGAACGCTTCCCTAAAAGCATTTTCCAAAGGTCATCACAGGTATGGATTCCACCGGGCAGTCTCATACCCATGCCCACTATAGCAACCGGCAAAGCAGACCCCTCATGCTTGTGGATGGCTTGAGGTATCTCTTCGGCAGAGCCTACAGCGGTACTCGGGGGTGATTCGATTACTACCATGTTGAACTTTAAAATAATATAACTATTGTTGAAAACGAGTATATGGTTACGGTGGATGAGCTACGAAGGCTTGGTCGGATGATATTTTTTATCTTATGATGCTTATGTATCATAACTGAACTGCAACCACCATCGATACTTCGGTAATCTAGACGCTATGGAGTTCCCATCCGAGAGAACACGCCGCACTCGGATGCACAATAATCACAATCCCCTTAGACAAATGACATGTTCCGTGATGAAGAACCGAGTAGACTGTCCATTGCTCTCTTCTGCTTGCCAAAATGCTAGTACACGAATCCTCAGGTCAAGTACAGTTCAACACCCACGGAACCAATCGGATCGGGCAAAGGGGAAATTGCCCCATTGACTCATTACAGAACCAGAATCCGGTTTGATCTAACGCGCAGGTATGGGGCCGTGGTTATTAACGTAATCGCCAGGCTTCGGATGTCCGATTCAGACCGGTATCTATCATGACGGCTTCTTCGTATTTGGACCACATCGGATTTCTATTTGTAGATGCCGAAGCCGTATTTTGACCTGCACGGAGACGGTTGTCTTTTATCGTTTGCCGTGTCACGAGCAAAGTTCTAAGGAGCAAGTCTGCCGTGGATCATGGTGTCGGACTCGGAAAACACGGCACATATGGCGGAAGAAAAATGGCTAAGATCCCCACGGCGGGTATATGCACTACATGACATGATTGCGCATGCCGGTATTGCCACCTGCCAATTTGCGCTTAGCGGAACACTGAGGTGGTTAGGAGGACTCGAATGATTAGAGGCTTGCAGAGTTGGCTAACGGTGGGTAAATTACATTATAGCGTAGCGCAAGAGCGTGGTGCTTCGGTTGGTGAATTAATAAAAGTAAAGCGTTTTTAAGTTATACAGAATACATTAACATATATATATTGGTAGTATCTTATAATAAGCATTTTATATA
>JACDIX010000267.1:0-24918 GCA_019843635.1 Fusarium siculi
TATAATGTCTAAATTGTTAGCCAGTGGTGTTATTCGCAGTTAAGACTTAAATTAGCAAAAAGAACTAAGCTCGGTATGCTGGTACTCGACCTGCATTTTGCTCCTGATTTAGGGTTCACAGGCGTTTGAAACACTATGATAAGAAGGCTGGTTGTCCCTGCCTATACCTGACTTAGCCGCCATTGTCTAATGGCGGAGTAGCCAGTTGAAGCAAGTGAATACCTTAATTATCTGCCTCTTGCCGCTAAGGAAGTCGTCGGAGTACGGCTACCCCGGTTAGGTGATGGCCACGTCCCGTTAGTGTCAAATGCAAGGTATGGATGCCTTCTGCCACTCAAGGCAGCGAAAATCGGGATCGGCTTTCGATAGGCTGTTACTGGCGCTACTGTTGTGGGGGCTGTAGCTCCCGGAGCATTGACGAATGCTCATGACGGGAAAATTTCGCTTGCTGGGGCACCCATGAAAGGCAACCGAACCAGCCGTATGCGCCGCATTTCAACCCCACTTACAGGATGCGCTCATTGGCTAACTCCTGGCTAGGGTCGTGTAAGTCGCCAGGGTTGGACCTTTCAGTCGTTTTATGCATATTATCACAGAAGACGATCTACGCGTCGCTGAAGCCCTCATAACAATCAACAACGAGAGACACAAGCCATAAGAGACAACAAGAAGACATTCCCAGCTGAGATCCGACGCTGGAGGCAAGCGGCACCACAACACCTGACGGGATTTGAGGCGACAACACCTCCTAAACACCTCGCGCTTCAACGGGTCGCGGAAGGCACAAGCTCTCCCCTGACGACACTCCCTATAATCACTCCTTCCGTTCCGCGAGCGCTTGCACACTCAAGCCCCGCCGTCTCCAATGCATCCCAACGCCAGGAGGACCCTGTCTAACGTCGCCGAAACGACCTCGAGACACTCCAACGCTCCTCGCCGCTTGCCCAAATCCCAGAGAGCTCAAGCATCTTTAATTGGCAAGGCCAACACACGGACACAGAAGGCAGACGTCGCGAGCAGGAACTCCAATGACCACCCTCTCTTGGTCGGGAACCTACCACCGTCACGATCAACATCGCCGCTCCCCTCAACGCGGCCATCGTCTCCGACACGGGCATCCGCAGCCGCTACAATAGCTGAGGCCTTCTGCATGCAAGACGAGAGAGCGCGAGACAAAGAAGCGACTACAAAATCCCTACCACGGCAGGCGATGCGCAGACCACAGGAGGTTGGATTTTACGACCCAGATAGACCAGTCATGATCGCCAATAGAAAGGCGACGACGTACTTTTGCATCTACGCGCTCACAGACCGACTTCGACACTCCGTAGATCTCAAGGGCATCGATGCCGTCAAAGAAGTGTGGATACAATGCCTCCAGGGACAGGCCATGATCTGGCTTAGTCAAGTCTTCTGGGCTTCTCACATGACCACAAAGTCATACTCCAGTGCATAAGCGTGGAAGACCTCGCTCAAAGTCTGGTCGACCAGTTCAAATCATCGTATGCAGAAGCTCACGTTTTGGCCTACATGACATCAGCGCAGGACGCAGTATTCAAAGGTTCACCCAACAACTCGCCCGAGACGCAAAATCGTGTGACGCCAATACCCTCAAAGAACTCCAAGCGGTGTACCCAGCGTTCGACGGTACCATTCAATCACAACTCACGGAGCCTAACGAGACGACGGTCATCGACTCCTTCATGAGCGAGATACGCTCACGGGAATCAGCCATGAAGAAACTGGCCAACGAACGATGCAACGACACCGCCAGGAGAACCCCCTTACCCAGGCTGGTCAACAACACAACAACCTTCCCCCCAATTACTCTCCCGCCCACCATCTCAGCCCCGATATTCCCAACAATAGTACAACAGCCGCTACGGAAGCCAAGACCGTGGAGGATTCTACTATCGGAGTAACCAGAACCCCAACGGCAATCAGCCACGCCAGGATTACCGGCAACAGAGGTTCTAGAGTTCGGGACGAGATACATGAGGGAACGCAAACAGGGGAAACCACTTCTACCCGAACGATGGATTCGGTCAGGCCTCGGGATGGCAAGGCAACGGGAACTACAATCGACACCCCGGTGGTCAGAACTTCAACTCACAGGCAGCACAAGCACAGAGACAGAACCACAGCACCAATCCATTTAATCAGGCGTTGCCTGCCATGGGGCAAGAATTCGAACCGCAACAACAGCGCCCCGTCGCCGCCAACTTCGCAGCGGCGGAGGAAGGTGCGACTGGTATCGGAGTGACTAGCACTGTCATGGCGACGGAACTCAATACCAAGGTCTTTGCCAGGAAGAGACGAAGTGGGACAAACAGCAACCATACGGCAACTGGAGCGACTAGGGCGGAATACCAGCCAACGCCCCCTACATGCCTGACTCTCAAGAACAACTCCCATAAAACCCAGACAATTCTGAACTGGCAGGTCACACCGGGATTCAGATAGACACAGCCGATGTCAAGTTCGTGGCGTTCAACTACATTCACCCCGACCCCGAACAATGCCATCATTACAGGCAAACGTTCTACTCACGAAACGCCCTATTCTCACATCTACACGATGAACATGGTCTACGTCGCAGACCAGCCCACAAGAACACAACTCCGCCTCAGATCAGGAACTGATGAACCTGATGCAGGAACGGAACCCCGACACAAAGCAGACCACCACAACAGGCATTGACATTTCCTTTCCCAGTCTTCGTAGTGTGGCAAAGAGAAGAAAAAAACACAGAGGCGGTGGCTGAGAGCTTAAGTCAGCAGAGAGAACTTAGAACTTATGCAAACGCAAATGTAGAAAGGTCATCGACATACAATCGCTAAACAGGATGACACTCAATGACGCATGCCCGATGAAACAACAAGAAGTTATCACAGCCAAGATGGCCAACGCGACACATGTCACAACCGTGGACGCCATGTCGTTCTACTACCAATGGCTAGTCCACCCCGAACCACGCTTGTCATTTGCCGTCATCACCGCAGACGGACAATACGAGTTTAAATTTTCAATCATGGGATACGAGGGATCTAGCCCGTACGTTCAATGAAGTATCGACGCCATTCTTGAAGGCACCGATACCGACGCTTATTGTGACGATGTCGTCATAGCATCCAAGGGAATCGAGGCAAACCTCACACAACTTCCCGAAGTGCTGACCAGACTAGGAACAGAGACGACCCAATGGGATCAGCGATCACAGATGAAAAACCGGAAAGGATGATCTAACAGCGGACACAGGATACCTCCAACGGGAACACCACCCAATACCTTGTCAAATACCATGGACTCGGTCCCGAAATGAAACGTTGGGTGACGAAGTCGAAACTCGGAGATAATGCGGCGACGTTGTTGTTGGGACTGGTATAAAGCAAGATACTCATGGGGCGTTGATGAAGCCGGAGTCGGCAACGCAGGATCAAAAGCTACATAGAAACTTGGAATGAGAACCAGGCAGACCTGGAATATTTGCAAACTCTTTACCTCCACATAACAATACAACTCTCAGTCCCCGACGCAAGGCATTTTCCAAACACTTACCCGTCGCCACAAACCCCATAAACTGACACCGCAACTCTGATGACCACAACACCCCCACACACTCAACAGAAATTCTTTCCCACAAACCTCGCATAACCTCGATCTAACACCTAAGTCCATTTCCTGAAACTCTTCTCAAATCATGAAGGCAGAGCCGACCGCGACGAGCAATCCGCAGCGGAGACATGGCCCGATCATTGGGGTGACAGTTCCGACGACTCCGATCAAATCACAAACAGCACCTTCGACGGTTTCAAGACAGACGATGACAATGAAACGACCCCAAATGGCCCATTGAAAAAGTCAGAGAACAAGGTATAGCAGATTTTGAACCCGGGGAACCGTTTCCAATAAGAGAAACTACCGCGGGGCAAAAAGCATCTGTCAGCCCTCCACTCCATCATGGCGCTTGAAGAATGGAAACGCTTCGCCCGCGACATCGACAAATATGTCGACTCGGAGGAAGTCCATGACGCCATGATAGACATCGCAAAGTGGCTAACGAGAACGGGCATGGACTTCCACAAAATTAAAGCGTTTATCTAGATAATGTTCCAAGAAGAGGAGAACAAGAACAGACCAGCATCACACACCCGCAAACCACCAGAAGCACCTTGCAAACCAAAGAGCAACGACAACAAGCGCAAAAGAAAAATGGCTCCTACAAATGATGGACTACAGGCAAGACATCATCGGACAGGTTGATGAGTGAGACGAGGACGTCAGAGCAGGGAGATATGCCAAACCCGATGAAACACCTAACCGGCAAAAGACATTTTCCCATGACCCGCATCACGACTCAACGGCGGGCAAAAACTCTCCAACGCAAACGATTACCCCGAATTCAAACTTAACAAACCGGCAGCAGAACACTTAGCCGCCGTCTAAGTATGGATTGAATGGGCACACAAACTCAACGGGGACGACAGAACCCACTGGCTCGCCAATGCGGGAAACCTCTGCATAACACCAAACAACAAGACGTTCGCAAACAGCAAATACGCACAGAGGAACCAAAGCTGGGCAAATCTCACCCAGGCCGAAATACTTTACGGCACCGACTGCGTTCTCAACGCCAACAAGATATGGGAATACCAGGCAATCTACCCCAACGCAGATTTGACTAAATGAGAACCAAATGAGGACAGAACATCCCCCCAGCATGCACAGAGACTGAAAGGTAACGACCCCAGAAGACAAGGCAAGGCCAAGACGTCGCCCAGAAGAAGGCCCGTGATCCTCCCTGACCCCGACGACGACGCCAACATAACATTAAAAGGAGCATATCAGCACAACACCGCAAAGATAAACGAGCCAGGAAAAACATTAAACCCAAGATTGAAGCAGAACCCAGAGTCTACAGACTCGATGCCTCAGATGGCAACGCGTTTTATCACCAGATAGACGACGACAAAAAACACTTTTACATAAACATGCCCGCAAGATAGACGCGCTCACGATAAGCAATATGAGCACCGCAAAACGTAATTATAGGATCGCAGAGGCACACACATAACTTGCGCAGGCAACTAAAGATGGACAACAGATACTGCTGGCCAACGGACCTAGACCTAAACCAATCTAGCACACATGAACATGATGAACCGCCAGACTTGAACAAACTTCCATGAAATGGTGATGCCAGGCCTCGCCTACCGGAATGTTGTCTATAACCCATTCGACAGCAATGCCAACAATTCCCAACAGAACAGCGACTATAATATCCCTGACTTACCAGTGACGGCATCCCGCAACACAACCAGACTCCAACTCCAACTCCAACTCCAACAGCTTCCCAGAACCAGAGCGTGTTGCTCAACATTATCGACGTCGGCGACAGCTTCGGACTAACCTGGAACGAAGAAAATTGGGCCGCTCAGCAACAGCAGTGACAAGGGAAACACAGACAGCACCAACAGGGCAGGCAAGTTTTGAGACAAATAATGAGGGGAAAAAAAGGGACAATAGGACATGAAATGTATCATAAATAGCTAGACTCGATGAGGGCGTCGACAGACAGTTGATGGCAAATTTTCGGCACGGCGCAAAGCCGACCCTCAGGTCCCATTTGCTAGACGAATCAACTTAACTTTTACACACAATCTTGACACTGGGGGGTCTAGGTGTCGGATGCTCTTATTGTTTTTCTGTGTTTCGTTGAATTTGCGTCCAGAGGACAGCCAGACCCAAACGGTCTTTTATCGAGGCACAAGACGTGCCGAATTGCCGAAGCTGTACTCATGCTTGAGCTTTTATATGACTCTTCGTAATGACATGGCGCGTAGCTTAGCTTCAACAATTGGCATAATACGATCCAAGATTCAATGCGTAACATGTTGGTGGGCCTAATCGGACCAAAATACTGTCACGTATGTTTCGCCATTGAGCTCATTTTGCCGTGTAATAACTGTTTGTCTTTTGTCATAGCCGGGTTTTGCTCCTACCCTGAGACGATAAGCGGGATGATGTCATCCATAATGGCTGGAGGGGTTCGATCAGGCGTCTCTGTTTGGAATGAATGAGAAAACACATTTTTAACGCACTGCATTTAAGCTATAACGATGCATTGGATAGAAAATACGTTGGAATACGAGATCATTTTTTAATGGGTTCGCTGGAAAGAACTTGTATTTTTCGAATCCAAGGCGATTCATATGGGCGAAAAGATGATCGCAAAGATGATCGCAGAGCTCACAGGGCAAGCAAGCGCCCCCCACTTTGTTAAGCCGCAACGAGAGCCTTTTAAGTAAGGTAAGAAAGAAACTTGGCTCTAGAGCCAGAAGTCTTTTCCTTATTCTTAAGAGATAGCAAGCCATGTTTCTCAATATTTGCTAAAGCTCTTGCTTTCTATTGCCATAGTATTTACCTGAAGGCCGGAGATAAAGGGTCTCACTAGACCAAATGCTGACCGTAACGGCCGGACGTTCCTCCGTTCCACTTGCTGATTACCTGGGGACTTGACACCAGACGTGACGTTCGCTCTTTTTGAACATTTTCCATCCACCGTGAGAAATTGCAGCCCCAGATCATTTAGGACAATCCTAATGGCAACGAACTTAATGGCTTCCATGCGCCTTTTAATGAGGCGTGCCAGAGCAGGGCATCTCCTGCGCTCTGGACTTAATAGACAGACTTGTTTTTTGTTTCTGGCTACTTTCGTCTAACAGTCGTGTAGGCTTCCAGGACCTCGTCGTGGACCTCCTCATGGCACTCCACAATTGGCGAGCATTTCGGTTGCTCCGATCTAGTGGCAGTAGTATAAATCTCGATGCTGCCGTCAGCCCAAACGACCTCGACTTCGGCCGAATTAAACGTCTTTTACGGCTATCTCCTACCGAACAACCTGCCGACACCCTCCTTTGGGATCAAGTCTATGAACCTGTCATCGAATTCGCCCCGCCCCCTCGATCGATAGTCTCGTCTGTCCAAATGACCCCATGGTGCGCAATGCGAGCAGCTTTGCGAACTCATCCGAGCATCGCAGCCGCCCAGGTGTTCTTCGAGCAATGCGTCCAAGGCAGCGATCCACTCTTTGAGGACGGCTGGAAGGGATGGCCCAGAGATGCGAACCAGGATGGCGTGCTGAGTTGGTTTAGCGATATCAACAACAAACTTGCGGCATTTTCAGACAGTTACAATTAATCCCAGCGCATCAGCGCCGGCCATGGCCTCTTGCCCAGCCCAACAAGTCAACATAAGGCTCTGCCGGAGAGCGCAAGTTGGACGTCGGTTTTGCCAAAGATATGGGTGCTGGGAAAGACTTGCGCTGCCGCTGGTCGCAGATCTTGGTGCCTGGATAGCTGAAGAGCAACCCATCCGCCGACAAGGCCTCGATGGCGTGGATTGATCTACGGAGGGAGGGACTCGTAGCGCAGGATAGTCATGGCCTTTCTTGGGCTTTACCATTTGCGGGTCCTTGATGAGGATATGGCATTTGACCGGCTCTGGGGCATCGCATCGGAGCATTTTGACATCAACAAATATGTTCAGTGCGCGCCCAAGACCTTTGGCTTTCCCTGGATGAACGAGAAGCAGCTGGGCTTCGATCCGATAATCATGAAATCGCGACGGTAAACGGGGAGCAATTTATCGAGATGAAGAAGGCGAACTATTTCGCGAGGTGGCTGGCAAGGGTGTTGTTAAAGTAGCCAGGTACTATCACCACAAGGTGGTCCAGATTGATAGGGCAGATGATGACGTCCGGAATATTGTTTGATGGGGAAATGTTCGATGGGGAATGGAAATTATGCAAGCTGCCAACTACCGGAGAAGCCACGTCGTGCTTGGGACATCGAGACAGAGCCACAACAGGGGCAGCGGAAGCAACAAACGTTTATCTAGTCAAGTCGACGCCTCTCTTCCTCTCAACAAGCGGTCCTGCTCATTTGCTCCGATAAAGGCCGCTAGCATAGTAGTAAACTGAGTGCACAGGTGTGTGATCCTCCGAGACTATGGAAAGCCAATCTACGACGCGAGCTCGAAACTGGCTCTGCTTGCTACGTTTGAGCTCTGTATTGAGAGACATGAATGCATGTACCAGGCAGGCTTCTTTCATCGAGACATCTCGATCGACAATCCCAAGATCAATGAGGATGATGACAATGCGTCGTGACCTGCTTTTGTGATTGGCCCTGATTTGGCGACCAGAGAGTCGCAAAGACGGGAACACGGGATTTCATGGCGATTAGGGCACTGCTGGGAGAGCAGCATTCGTTCATGCACGATCTGGAGGGATTCTTCTGGGTACTCTTCTGGATCTGTGTCCTTTGCGATGGACCGCACAAGAGCTGGGCTGTCGCGCAGTTCGCGAAGTGGAACTATGTGGATGTGGAGAAGTTGGGGACTGTAACAAAGGGGTCAAATTTCATGAATACCGTCACGAACAATTTCACGGCATATAACAGTCCATTCATCCCATTTCTGAATGAGCTGCGGAACTTATCGTCCCTCGAGATAAGCCGCGGGAAGAGGAGGGCGGGAAGGTGCATCGTAGAACAAGAAAGAGAAATTCCTCGGAGACACCAGGAAGCTCGCCTACAGTATTGCTTTGTGATGGCACAATAGCGCTGGCAATTGTTAGAACCTTTTTAAGGCTCCGGCATACCAAGTCAGTCCCACACAGGCTCGCGCCAATCCGATTACACTTCATAAGGGCTAGGGCCGATGATATCTCTGTCAAGTTCCAGGGACTGCCTTTCTGTCTGCACTCCAACGAAATTTGATATGATGTACGATGTTACATTCTATTTGTGAAAGAACGATTTTGGTGAGGATCATGTGCTATGCCAGGAAGCTTTGTATTGAACAGGATTCGGAATATATTCTTGATAGGAGAGAGCTTCAGAAGTGACTTGGCGAGCTGCTTGATTTGGCTTGTCATGAAGCTAAGTGAAATGCAATCGGCCTGTCGTGGAACATGTGGTGACAGCATCTGCTTTTGAGCCTGCAAGATAAAATTGGTTGCAAACACTGTCCCCATTCCGGCCAAGCAAGATAGATGCCAGTGCCACACATGATTGAAAAGCATAATAGTGATTGCGATGCAAATAGGCGAGGGCCGGACAAACACAACCGTTGGTCATGGAATTCGGCATAGTGAACCTGGGGTGTGATGTTCGCTATGTAGGGTAAACAGGAGTGCTCATCCATCCCATCCACCCTACTCCTCGTGTTCGCATAGGTCAGGCGTGCTCGTACTCGAGTTCAGATTGGCTTGTTGCGCATGGGTTCCGGGGGACTTGATAACGCCCGCTTGTTGTTAGTTATGACATTGATACTCGAGCGGCAAACTCAATGGATGATCACCGTGGAACTCTAAAGACGTCAGGCGGTGGCTTGTGAGAAGATGTAAGGCTCTATACAACAACTGCTGTCGCTACCCCGTAGTCCTTCTCCAGTCTAGGCGCTTCACAGTACTCTAGGCTTATTTGTTCATTTGAAACGCAAAGGCTGCGGGCTGACACCGCACGATATCATTATGCGGGGGGTGAGGGGCAAGCCAGGGAACTAGGAGAAGGTTAACTTGGTGATTGGTAGCAGACTTACGAGTTTGACAGGGATAGAAATGACTGATAGCGAATCGGAACCTAGGAACTACTCGAAATGAATTAAGGTGGCTGCATAAGGGCTATAAGGTCACATGAGTCGTAACTGTCAGAGCAAGAGCGATGAATGACATAAGTGGAGAGCAACCTCTAACCAAGTGGCTACACATAGGTAGCCTACATCCTTGCAGGAAAATACATTTTGTTAACCAACAATTCATGGAGAGATTGTATCTCTTGTTTAGCATGGGGAGCCCATGTTATCTATGTAGATTTTGGTTACATGGTGATCCTTTTTCTCTTTCCATTCCGTACATCAGCCTTGAAAGCCAAGTATACATCCAACTTGGATTCTCCAGTTCCACAAGGACTGACTACCCTACCTTATACCATCTCTCCGTCCTCTCTTCTCCGGCCTCTTCATTACTATGAAAGATAACAAGATATGTTATTCTTGTGTTGCCGTTGCTGTATTGCTCCTCATCCTCATCCGCGGATGGAGAAGCCAGAAAATCAGCAGAGGCACCGAATCTACCTGGCAGGCTAAAAGTATATCATTCCAAATTTGCATTGGCTGCTGCTGTTTGTCTTCCCAAGATACAAGGCATGAATGTTGCTGAGATATGAACAGGTGAATCGGTTCACAGGTCATGCTCCTGCGACGGTTACGGTAAAGAGTGTAGCTATGGTGTGAAGCTCGAAGTTCAAGTCATGGTAGGATCTCAAACGAGCATTCATTCCCGGCAAGAACAGCTTGTAAAGACTCCCGAGCATTTCACGGCCCATCCTCGCTGCCTGGACGCCGAGAAACACAGCGAAGTCGCCATGGTTCCGTTCGAACAGCATGATGTCGAGGCGGTTATCCGAGATAAATTAAATCCTCTGTCACAGCAGTGTATTGCTGGAGATGCAAGAGACATGACTCTTGTTGTATTCATCTTCAAGCAGTCTGATAATGGCTGGCCAGGCGAGTGGTTCCATGAGTTTCGGGCAAACCCCGCATCCATTATTGATAGGATACTACACCATATCGAGATAATAGAACGAGAGATAGGGGTCGTAGTGGTAGAGCAAGAGAGCAAGGAGGCATGGTGACTTTGGACACAGCAATATAAAGCGCTGTCTAGGGTATTTGTACAAGACACAGCTCATACTGATTTACGTAAGGTCCCATAGTTTGTTATATATGATATATCGATACGTTGATCTTGAGTGTTGAATGTAGCAGCAAGAAACCTTTTGACGGCACACTTGCTTCTCCTACTAAAGGGCTCAGGTGGCGACGTTCTGCCATAAGCTGCTTTCCGGACATGTTGCTGCAGCTTCTTTTGCTCTTCACCTCAAGAATACCCCTTCGCTGCCTCTCTCAAGAACTGCCACCCGCGAGAAACTGTCGTCTTCCATGGACCGTTTTTCTCGGGCTCCGCCATCAGCAGCCGGCACGGGCGTTTGAGCCGTAGATCTATCAAGATACGCTAAACTAAATGATGCCGCCTGAAATTGAGACCGTGTGTCTAGGCCTGGTCATTTTTAAACTTCCTATCGCTTGCAACATTCCGTTATGAAGCATCCTTCTCGGGAGATGACTAGCGTGATGTTGGGTGGTGCATTTCCTCCAAGTAACTGTTTACACTGCTATTCAATTTTCTGTATACTTTGTCTTCGCCGTTGCTTCTAGCGATTCGCCTAGGTTGTCTTGGCCGATGCAGGACTCCAGTCTTGAGATGCTGCACTTGGCCATGCTGCCGTGCGTAGCGAGGCATTGCAGACGGGTAATATCTGCTACCACTAGCTTGCCAGATGGTTGTCAAGCTTGCCTCGTTCCTCAACGCACCTGAACCCCTGTACTTTTGGCAGTGGGTCGCCTAGCAGGGGTAGTGAGGATCGTTTCAGCCAATTAGTGGCTCTTAGTCTCTCGATCTGACAAGGGTCTTGGGCTCCCCGCTGCCTACAGCAGCTTTTCAGCCAGTAACCAATTGATAGGCCGACTTGATCGGGGGATAACAGGGAATAATTCTTCAGTGACAAAAATTCAGGGGTTCATGTGTATTACCAAAACAAGGTGGGCGTTCCGCTTGGCCCGGACATTACATTTAGTAGCACGATGGACGTGGATCCTTGCATTAGCTGCCTGTGAGGAAGGCGCTATAACCAGCCGCTACGTAAGATCGAAATAAGCGACCTTGGGCATGGTAGCCATGGGATCAACCTTTCCTTTTTCTAGCCATTTACGTGCAACTGGCGTGCAATGGAGGTAATGCCGCTTCTTTTCCGGCTTCAAGGCGGCGACCTCCTCGCCTTGAGCCCCAGCGACTCTGTTGGCTCAAGACATGGCTGGTGCATTGGACAGATCAACGGTGACGAACCGTTGGCTCAAGGCAACGATGTGGGGAGCCGTCCTGGCTCCACAGAAATGAGGGTTTGGCCCACTTATCAGAGCCTCTTCCTTCAAGGACTAACTACCCGATCACGCTTGCGACCATCGAGATGAAGAACCAATGACGGCGGATAAACGCTAAATCTTTCACCACTAGCGCGAAATTGCTTGCAGGGGCGTCTTATAAGAAATTCTTCAGTGACAATACAGGGTCAAAGACTTTCTTCTGCTCTGCGCAGTACGACTAGCCATATTCTTCCCCCTTCATTCTCTGTAGTGCAAGAAAACAAGACAATAAAAGCAGCATTATGTAGTAGATAGATCGTGTACATAGTTGTCACCGAGGCACATTATCCGCTAGACAAACAAACGGGACTTGGCCGACTACTCTTGTGAGACCACCCACACGAAGCGTAGTGTGGCGCTTGTTATCATTAGATGTGATACAGCGTTCGTGTTACTATGATAGGTAATAATGCCGAGCACAATGTTGACCCCGCATTCCTACCTAACGATTGTCGTCATGTACAAACGTCAGAAGCCTAATAGATGTAACAAGAAAGGAAGTATGAACGCCTGGATAATGCCTGTCATTCGTCACACTATACAGTCGCCTACTTTTGCAATCAAGGTCTAACGGCGTCTCGGTTCATATTGTCAATATAAGTTAGCGCCGAACTCTTTTTTTCGTTGAACAATTGCCCTCGTAAAGCTTAACGCCTCCGAGTACCAGGTAAGCTCCACGAGGAAAAGAAGATTCAGGTCTTGGCCATTGCGGGACCTGCTAGACATGTCGGCCGCCTGCCGTTGATCCGCCACAGCGCCGGGTGCCAACGTCTCTATATGTCCTGACGTGGTGTCGCTTAGCGATAAACAAGTCTTGAGCTTCACACTGCTTCATTTATCTTGAAGCCTCGGGGTGTTTATCTACCATTTAGCGTTGCTGTATCAGGCGTACGTCTTTGACCTCTTGCATTGCTCCACTATCTTTACCGTAGGTGCAGTCTGCTCTACATGTCAACGTATGGTAGGTCTCAGATAGGTATATGTGTTTGGGAGTTACATCATGTTGATTCTCAAGGTCTGTGAGAGAATAGACCCACTATTGATGATATCTTCCTTTACTCGCACTCTACTATCACTGGGTCCAGGTCAGCCAGTCCCAAGTGGCGATGAAATGGCCAAACTCGGATCATCGTATTCACAAACACAGTTTGCTGGCCTGTCTGCTGAGTCGTCCACAGCTATACAGATACCCGACTGTATGTCTAGTGTACATACAGTTCGATTGTCACACGGGTTTGTGTGTTTCAATACCCCCATTCGTTACATATCATGTCAACACGATGTGAGTTAACCTTTTGACAGGACGGGCTACCGGATGTTCTACTTTGCTCAACAGAATCACTATGTCTTCAAATAGCTCGAGGGCTCGTTTGTCGATCGGTCCAATCTATCCCAGCTTTGCATAAGTGATATCCTAAAGTTCATACCGTTCTCGATCTAAGATACTCTTAGGGAGCGTCATGGTTAGACATATAGCCTTCTTGCCCTCTGGCCACAACTGGGTAAGAAAAGCCGATGGATGTTGGAAGAATGGTCAGGGAGTAAGTATATCAATTGGCTTGTCATATATTTTGTGACAAGTGCTGTTCATTTCTTGTTCAGACTGCCACAAGCAAGTATAGATACCCTCATGCTTTCCGAAAGCTCCGATTGAAGGCAAATGGCTGCCAAGATTTCTAGCCAAACTCGTCCTGAGTGAAAGTCATGCGGACGGCGGTCGAAGGTCAATGTTTGCCATAGCCCTCAGTTCCACCAAGTTAGCAGATCGGTTTGGCCGTCCGAAAGGATGGGTTGTTACATCATCATAACCACTTCCAAGACAAACACATCTAACCTCCACAGTACCATTGACGCCCCAAATCGAGGGATATGCTTATAATGCAAGTCGACGCTCAGACCGGATATTGGTAAGGACAGAGGTAAACTGCCAATAAACCCATAACCTCATACTCTTTCTTTCCTGCCCGTTTACCCTATTCTGGAGCTGCATCCCGAAGAAATTATATACACATCTATCATTTGTAAACTATGAGTTCTCACTTCATGCAATATCAAAATGCGAGTGAAATAGAGCTTATCCTTCCTCAAAGGTACTGAACAGGTTCTGAGGCGCTGGATGGCCAATATGACCTGAGCTGCTAGCCATACAGTCAAAACTTACCTCACACGACAAACGGATATACTTTATCAGGTGAATCCTCCCCATACCTAAGTGAAGAGTGGATGACGAGACTTTTACTGATATTTTACGACAAAGTCGCACCTAATCCGATCGCGATATCGCAGACGTTGGCATGCCATTGTGCTCTTTGCCTACGGTCCAGCTCCACGCCTACTGCGGCATCTTGCGATCTTTGTGGCCAACAGAGAAGTATGCAAAACCCACTTTGGTGGTGGCAGCAACTGCGATTGATACATATTCAGCTGTGTCGTGGATACGAGGCAATGCCGCCGGAGGTGACTATCTCTCCAAATGCCCGGACATTGAACCATCGGAGCCAAGTGACCCAGCATACTGGGCAGCCTGCGCATGCGGGCATGACAGACACCTCATGTCTCAGGATCGAGTCTCAAGTGCCTCTTCAACTGCAGAAGTCCCAGTTGTCTTTTGTCAGGCAGGATCATTATCCACGAGACGTCGGAGAGCTACGGGGCCCTGCAGAGACTCTAAACCTTAGCTCACGAGTCACGATCCACTGCGCCTACATAAACCACGAGGCTAGCTGCCCAAGTTTCCCGATTACCACTCAATGAACTGCTTAGAATAATCCTACATAGACTCAAGTTCGGATGAGGTCAAAACTCACAGCGAACATGTCGAGATTGTACATCCCCCGATATCATCACACACGTCGATTCGACATCACGTACTTCCTTCGGCTCAGACTTCAAGACTAAAGACTGAGGGGCCAGACTTGAGAGGGCTAGATGAGTCCAACAGTGAGCGTAGCGACAAGGCCGAGCTGGAAGTCCAGGTCTGAGATCTGATGTAATAGTTGGAGATCAATGGGGCCTCCGTAATAGTATAGCGAAGCTTACATGATACCCTGGCAGTCTTATCCTTCAACCTACACTAAGAATTTTGCACGATTCCCATGTCAAGTGAAAGCAGGTCAAAGAAAACGCTCTGATCACTTCCTAGATCTGTGGGGATCATGGAGACCAGCGGCACCCACTGTGATAATATTTGGGAAATTTCAGTGGGACCTCTTCTCCTGGTCTCTCAGGACTGTGTATCGTAGGATTAGTACTACAGAAGCGCTGGCAAACCTACCGTTTTCAACCGCTACTGTCCATCGTACTAAAAGTCTCGACTGAGGCAGCAAGTTTGTCCCTCGGGGAATGTATGTAGAGTTCTCTTCATGTGTCCGACGTGATCATCATCAGATAGGCTTGTAAACTTATCTTGGGCAATTCTGTTGTGTAGATGGTATACAGCCCCGGACTGACTTTGCTAAGAGTGTTGTTTTGAGACAATAGACCCCCACAGCCGATGGCTCACATCACCCGCCTCGCGCGCGCTAATCAAGGCTCTAGAGATGACGTAGGTAAGACTATCCAGAATACAAGGAACTTACGTCTCATATCAGCACTAAACTTAAATGAAGAAGGAAGGAAACGACCTAACGGATGTTTGGCAAATGCGTTGGTCGAGGTCATCAGTCATAGATGAGTCAAACGCCACAGCAAAAGGAAGCAACGCGACAGGAGCGCCTTGTAGCCAGTGTAGATAGGAAGGTACTCTAAGTGGGTATTTCAGCCGGAGCAGAAAATGGCTTGCCAAGATGTGAATTATCCACACCCCCATCCTCCCGGCCACCCATGCTAGCCATGCAAACAAAATGGCCCCTTGGAATGCTACACAATGAAGAAACGAAGCGACCTTCCTGCTTGGGGCTGCCAAGCGGCTCTTCTTCCAATGAGCGCGTACCTGGTCTGGGCAGGCGATATTCCCGGTAGCAAGTGTCTCTGATGCGGTTAATTTTTGGTTCAAAGGGTTCGCAGCCAGACAACACACTAGCAGACAAATGTCTAAGGGTATATTGACGGATCAGGTGAAGGTCCAACGTGACAGTATTTCAGTGCACAAACTTTCTGTACCTTTGACCGTTTACGATGCCGATCAGGTTGCTCAAGACGTATTTGGTCATTGTGTAACAAAAGTCTCAGTACCATCATCCAGTTTCGAGGGAAATCGCTTCTGAGAATCAAGGAAAACAGCAGAGTTCTCAGATATAGAATTGTCGAGGTATAGCCTGTTATGTAAACGTTCAGCACCTGGTTGTCATTGCGTAGAAAGCAGGTTCTCAAATACAAAGTCGATCAACATCTGGAGCGCACGAACAGGGCGATCGATGTACGCACGCTATTTAGTGGTAAGAATTGCTTAATTGATTGTGATAAAGGAAAACCACTCCAGAATCAAACTTTAACCACCCGAATCTAGCTTTAAGGAGTTCCGCCTCCCAAGCTTCGACGTGGGACCTACTCTTCACCGTATCCCTCATTACATGATAGACTACTTACAGGCAAATCTAGCAACCGGGAACTTATATAAGGAACCTCTGAGACGTCGACGGCACGGAACCGGGAATTCTCTGTCGGAAAGCCCCTTTCTAAATTGTCATCAGCGAAAGGCTTACTCATGGGTCGCGGAGCGTATGATACAACAGGCGCACCGAAGCCACCACCGAGGCCAAAGCCCACGAAGACTCAAGGATAACACTTTAAAACGGTAAGAAGTTGTACCCTAATGGTACTTCCAAAGTCTGATATTCATCACTAAGGTGCTCCAATGTAGCCTCCCACAGATGTATATCGTTCATATCAAATAAGGGTTTGAGACGGCAACAGACAATCACTCAGATACTATACATATCTGCGTATTACAAGACCTCTTCGTGTTAGGAGAAAGTTTCATAAAGCAAAAATACGTTTTCCCCGAGCAATTACCGTCGAGCATCGTGGTTGAGCCTTGGTGATGACCAATTGACTCAATAGTGACTGATATCTCTTTTTATGTCTCGCGGTCTCTCTCTTGCTAATATCAACTGGCGCCGGCTTTTAATTCTCACATTTTTGAGCAGAAAGTTTATGTCCGCTATCAATGATTACGAATGCCGAAGTGAACGAATTGCTATTTTCTCCGTTCTTACGTGCCTCGCGATGCCGAGGTTGGTATGAAACAGGATATGATGTCGTCGACAGGTAGAGGCGCCAATGGGGTGGAATGACTTGACAACATGCCAGCCCGGCGCAATGATACACTTCAGCATCAACATACGGTAATGACAGGCCAATCACTATGTCTCTTACAAGGTATCCCTGCAGTTCAAACCTCATGCGAGACCATGTTAAGCGCTCCACATGTCTCAAGTTGCATCCTCACGAAAAGCCAGCAACAAACAACCTCCCTCAACTTCCATCCAATAAAGCTGCATATGAAGTTAGAAAACTTATCTTGGCCTGTAAGCAAGACGCCATAAATATCGGAGGCGCCAATTTCTTGTTTGCAATTGGCCAACGCACTCATCACCTGATAGCGATCCGTCAAGCCAGTGCATGGCGTAGAACATTAGTAGTATACTGATGGATTCTATGCCGGGATTATGGACCTTGCGTCCGGAGCCAACATCTCTTGAAATCGTCCCTGAAAGACGTTTCAACGTAAGAGCCATCGAGTAAATTGTATTGTCCACCAAATTTCGCTGTACATCGTCCTTGCGATAGATAGACACCCTCACTCGTGGCTTATGACTCATATTTATCAACACTCACTCCATGGCGAAGTAAACCTTTGACCGTGTCGAGAGTAGCCGAACCCTATTGGCGTAGACGACAGTACATGCAGGCTAGCAGCTGTCCTTATACCCTGATTGGCTGGCCCATGAGAACTGATCTCTGACACTTCAGATTACCTTAGTGTAACCATGTGGTTTGCGTTATGTGCTTATAAGGACGTAGCTGCACAGGATTTGCAAGCTATAATGCTAGCATCCACCATAAGGCCATTCAACCTCGATCCCTTGGCTGTTTACTACTACAAAAGCGACATAAGGTGCAGTTAAACTGTGAAAGTGCATATAGATAACGGTTCGGAAACTCAAGTTCTAGTAAGTGTCAGAACTTATCAATCCAATTCATACCTTACAATCTTGCCCCCGCATTCCATCTCTTGTCTACTGTCACTCACTAACCAACATGTATGCAGTAAGACAGCCGTAACTTTTAGTGCCTCTTTGAGTCCCTATATCCCTTTACACCACTCTGTAGGCTCACGAGCCCTGAACCAAACAGGTGGCAAGAGAATAATAGCTTTACATGTATGAACCAACGCGGTCCACTGAGTCATTGCTCACTTTGGACTAAGGGAGACTGGGGAATCCCAAACAAATACAACATGCAAAATATTCACATCTGCGGACTATCTTCACTCAGAACGTCTGAAGATCCTTTCATGGGCTTCAAGTCTGGCTTGGAAACCTCCCCTGTCACAGCTCTCGAATTTGGCTGCCACTGCCGAGCATCCATTGAACAGGACCACGAGTCACCGTTACATCAAGACCCCAGAGCTTTATCTGGTTTGGCGAGTTTTGATGGCACACAAAACATGCAACACAGAATGGATAACTTGGGTCACCTTATTGCCAAGGGCGGCTCTATAGAAGAAGCCATTCTAGCCCTAAAACGATCAGCACCTTCTGTCAAGAGTTGCCGAAAATCATCCAATCTGGGAGGCTTTAGGGTGACCCAGGGATCCCGTTTAACAACTGCGCTATCTATAAAGGCCAACCCTCGGATTGGTGCAAGTCGAGTCCTTAGCGATAATCGTAGGACGATGGTCAAGCAGAGGCCTTTATTAACTTCACTAACCTCCCAAACGAGGGAGGACCTGCATATGAGCTTACTAGAAGACGGTCTCTGGCATAGAGCCGTTGAGGGTCACAAGACTCGGCCTGTTCACTTAAAGCCTGTCTATCAGTCTACCAAGGTCACAGTGAAGCTTATCATCGACCCCAAGAATAGAGGACGAATTCAGCTGGAACAATCCGATGACGATCAGCCATCCTCTGGATATGAACCTGTGACCAATCTTGGCAGTGACAGATCGCCCAACAGCGCGATCTTCCAAGTGCCATAGAAAGGCGTAAGTCGACTTACGGCATGAAAAAGCTGCATTGGTCTCTTGCCCCGATAGTCTCGGAAGCTAACTCTCAATATCACTTTCAATCTATCACCACGCCAAACCCTTATCCAGTCTGACGTCCATGCCGGACTTTCTCCCCGGAGGCATTGCAAGCCTCACAAAGATGGCTGTTTTCACTACAGGCTATTCAGGCTGATCAGCCTTTTTCTCAACTGTGTCGCATAGCTACAGATGCTTTTTAGAGACACGTGTGTGAGGGGCGTGATGTGAACCATCAGCTGTACGGTCTATAAACTCAAAATAACACTCTTATCAAAGTCGGTCCGGGCAGTATACCAGCTACCCAATACAATTGCCCAAGATAAGCTTTATAAGCCTATCTGATGAAGATTACGTCTGACGCATAAAGAGAGCTCTAAATACATTCCCCAAGGGATAGAATGGCTGCCCCAGTCCCCCATAGTAGCCCTCCAACTCAACATCATCAGAAAGGTTGGGGAGTATTGAGTCACAAGGTGGCGAAAGATCGGTCATAACAAAGTAATTTCAACACAATGTCCTTGCCGAACGCCATATCGGCAGTTATACTGCTTGCGGTAACCAGTGGTACACAATTGTAACTCTAAGTTGGGCGCCAGTAACCGCATTAGAAGCTTCACCCCTCGCGTCTACGTTGCTGATTTTTAGGGACTTTTGAGAAGGAGCGTGCAGGAGATATTCCATCCACTATCACCAAGGAAGTCAAAAAATACACAGGTGTTCTCAAGAATCCATTGCTACAATTTCCTTCGCTCAGAACTTCATACAGCAGTACAAGACATTAATAGGCGAGCAGCCCTGGAAGAATATACTGGCGTTCTGTGTGCACTATGGCTATTCACGTAATGTAATAGAGTCGGCGATTGCTGTGGATATCGAATGATGCGCCGTCACAAACACAGCTTCACATATTGGTCTTTCGTGGCTTAAATGGCAGTATCCTGTGCCAAAGCGGTACCCTTTCCGTGTACCTGCCTAGCTGTGGTGCCAACAGTTGCCCGTAGGCGACGAATACTTGAGCGCCCGGAGGCACACCACCGGGGACGCAAGTCAGGAGGATCGACGATACAGCAGATGGGCAGAATAAGATGAAGGCAGTCGATGCTGTCTAGCGGGTGTGTCGTTTTCCATCACAATCTTGTCCCGGCTTGGCAGACGTAGCAAAAGATACTTATCCTGAATCCGAATTTACGAACCAACCTGACAGCCCACGGCATCATCGTTTTGCCTCGTGCAAGTCCGTCAGCCGTCTGCTTGGAATAGCTGGATATTGGGCATTGATTGGGCCACAAGTGCTCCCGGGCGCGCTGTATTTCATGCCTCCTCATCCTCCTTCTCTTCTCCTTTTACCCCTTCTTCTCCAAAGCGCGGCGGATGCTTTGTCAGTTTTGTCGTCAAGCTTCCCTCGATCGACCTGACCCAAGAACTGTATTTCGGTGACACCATAATGATTCTGTCCGCATCTTCCCTCATCCGGTTATGACAAGCTACGTTGCTGACCTTCATGCCTTGGTAGTTACATGACTTTGGCTTCCCCCAACCCATTGTCCAAGGCCTGAGCCAATACCAAATCGATATCAAATTAGAGCGCGCTCTCACTTGATTATATTGTCAAAGCTGCTAAATTCCACTGGTGCTAGCCCCAAGCAGTTGTGTAAGATGGTTGTCAAAAAAATAGATACTAACTAGACCTTAATAAGGCAGCTTACTCGATGAGTGATTCTTTCGTGGCTTCACTTTAGGCATTATATCGTCGCATCCGATCAAGAACCAAGGGGTAGTTATTGACAATAGATGGCTCAAGATATCTAGAAACGGAGACGAGAGCATATTGATAATCTTCATTCGACTAGTAATGGCTCAAGATAGTTCTAAAGGCAACAGCACGGCTCAATTCAATCTTATGTGGATAAATGCATAACTCTATACGCGTTAGCAGTTGACTTCCCAAACCTTTCCCTAGGAACCGTGGGATCGATCAGCATCTCACAATACCACGCTGGATACAACTCGAACTCTAGTTTTATGTTCCGATATCCGTCTTGCTGCTCCCTACTACTACCATCTCTTCCCAACTTACTCAGTTCTTTTTTGTACCAAAATATATATATATACATTCATAAAACGTCACCAGAAGTGTTATAGCGATGATACGAGTAAGTCTACTTGTCAACTGGCTCTCTAAGGAGACAACGCTTGGGTTGGCGAGTCGTCTAATGGAATCTTCCACTGTTATGTTGTCGGTCAGAATCGATGTGGTATATATCGTCGGTACAATGTTTGGAACAAACGACTCCCAAACTGCTATTGGCTATGCTTAACTATCTGTTATCATTCGGTAAACTATTATATGGCCGATATATCTGCTGTCTATGGCAGTGGGGGCTCAATGACTCAAGATGTCCTTGATGCTCATGGTAGAACCTCGTTCGGCACTGGAAACTACGGCAAAAGTCTGCGCACCTCGTCTCTGAAGCGCAAGCGTGTAGTAGTTCGACCCGACGATATGCAACATGCGATGGTAATACTATCGCCAGATGAGTTGTTGACTGAGGAGGGAAGTGGGATGCTCGAATTATATCAATCAAGCTATGGTTTCTATGAAACAGCTTGACGAGCTGCTGAAGACTTCTGGAGGGGTGCCTGAAGATAAAGGCCAATACGGTCAGGACTATGGCCCTCCCCATCATCTGGCTTATTGGCCAAGGATATATCAGCTTTCTCGACATCCTATCCTTCGTACGGATCCGGAATTACTAATCTCCAAATTCTAAAAGCGTTCCCCTGGACATGACAGAACCGGCGCGTTGGGAGCAATAGAAAGCGGTCTTTGTTTTGGAGTTGGATCCACCCCTAGCGACAGGGAATACAACATAAGCGAGGCTGGATGATCTGTCAGCTGGATGCGAGAGATCGGCCGATAATGGTTGTCACTATCCTTATTGGACCAGAGACGTAAGGTCAGATCTTTATTTTCTTCCATGCCAATTAGAGCTGAGTTCCTACGGTAGTTCAGGTTTGATCGACTTTCAAGCCCCCCGCCGGCCCCACCCATGGAACGGCCGTGAGACAAGCCTGGTAGCCTGCCAGGCCTGCGACGTAGCTGCAGTATGACTAAATATTCACCATCACTGATCGAATTGAGATGCTCCTGGTAAAAAATAACATCTTTCAGACAGGTTGCAGAACGTTTGCCAATAACGCCCGCGCTACTGATTTCTTTGGGATTCCATGACTTGGCCCTATTTCACTGTCGCGATCGCCATGCTCGTTAAGGCACCTCGTTTCCTTCAGATCACCATATGCATCCCGCTCTGTTTGGTTCTTTTCAACTTGGGGTAATTTCCATAACGGTCAGCTGCATGTATGACAGTCGGATAACTTTATGATGTAAGCGAATTCTCCCCCCCCGCCTACCTAAAGGTGACCGTTTAAGCGACAGCCGTTAATAAAAGAGACACATGGTGCTCGGCCTTATTTGATTACAATGGATAGCGATGTGGAAACACGCCAGTCGGCCGCCTGTAGACTAAGTCTAACCGGCTTTTTCAACGCTTGATGGTCCCCGACCCGAAAAGTCGGTCCATATTTCACCAGCCAAGCACGCCACCCACTTCTGGTAGTGAACACATGTTTATACATCCATTAGCTTTCAGTAGTTCGCACGTAACGGTATCGATTGGTTGGATCCCTCTCCACGGTCAATGGGGAAGAGTTCCGCGTATAGGTCGCAGGGGTCTGTTTTGGTAATTCTTTTCTTGCTAGACACCTTATTGTCTTACTCAAGGAACATTGAAGTGTCGTTGCTATTCCCAGCCTTAACCAGGTAGCGATCGGAATGTCGTCGTAGACGATGAGAAGAGTGGTGTGACAGGAACGCCCTAAACCAGACCGTTGCACCTCTGTAAGTCTCTGTGCCTACATGCTATAAAGGTGGTTAAAATAAATTATTGATCCCCGGAACCTTTCGACGCGGGGCCGGCAAAAACCCCTTGGGGTGAGGAAAAACGGCTGGAGTGGGATTATGTTAGTGGGAGATCAGCGATTTTCGGTGTAAGCCATTCTGCTGTTTCTCTATACCCTATAGAAACCTCGGCACTACACTATGTCAACACCAGGAAAGTATTTTAAAGTAAAATCGATTATGGCAGGGCGAGGTCAAACCTGCCGCATCTCTGAATTACTCACGCTGGGGTGTTGTTATATAGCCTCAAGGCTGAATGGGTGTTCGAAACTACCTAATGGAGAGAGACTATGTGTCGTCACAGGAAATCACAAAGCCCGCTTAACCACAAACAACGAGTTTCAAGTAGCGCGGTCATTCTCCACAGCTGTTTCTATGCTGATGTATCGATATCTTGTCTACATCCGGCCTATCGTCTTTTTACGATCCTGCGCAAGTGTTTTCAGCATGCTTATAGCGCCGTGTACCGTACACCTTGTCAATCCGCGTCATCAGACGGCCCTTGTTCTTGCCAGGTCTCGTTCAGCGTTGCATCGCTCGCGCGACCTGTCCATTGCAAGCGGTTGTAACGGCACACACAACCACCCATCGAGAATACATGAGCTTGTTGTATAGACACGTCATTTTATGTCCCTGGTTCAATACCACCTCTTGATAAGGCGTAAGTTGCTGTCGACACGAAAGGATAGCAGGCTATTATATACAAGGTATACGAGTGAGGAAAAAGTACCAGTCGTCCCTAATGATATGGCATGAGAGCTGCCTACGTTCAAGCTCCTCCAAGCTGTCTCAACCCAACTTCTTGAGCACGGTTACCAGCCTGGGAAAGGCTTTGATTTCTATCCGTCCTTGTTTCAATTGTGACTATCCCCCGTCGGCACAGAGGGCACACGATCCTCTGGATCCCGGCAGGTCGTTGGGCCCCTTATATCAGGAGAGCTGCCTCGTCCTTTGCAGATTCCTTATGAACAGCTGAAATATGGTTTCCCAAGTCCATTCGGTTATCAAACAATACAGTTGAGATGTGATCATCTCTGGAACACATTGAACTTTTCCAAGTGTGACATCCACTGGGAAGTCGATGAGTACATTTTGCCAAGGGATTTGCGATCTTCGAAGTTGCAGATATATGGGCAAAGGTTTTGTTAAGGTGAACACCTTCATCTTTCTCGGAAGGGTTCACAGAGCGGAGCAGGGATAGGAACGTGGCACGCCTGTATCTCGTCATCAAGCCATATTACGAAGTGTGGCGGGCTTGCACATGGGCCGTGATCTATCCATGTCCCGTAAAATGGAAGGCCATCCTTGCTTCGCTGATCGGTGGCCACGACTATAAACTCAGCCGCCAATGATTTGCAAACTAGGAAAAAGTAAGGTGGCCGGGGCATCATCGGGTCCCGCCACGTTCAATCCATTGTGTTAAACCTGAAGTGTATTTTCTAACCTTGTGACTGACTCATAAACTCAATACCGCCACAACCTTCCGATCAGGGAGGGGTGTTGGTAGTGTTGAGCTAACCTTCCTTGGCCGACGGACTGGAGGCACGTTCTTATACGCCTCCAAGGCCGACCAAAGAGTCATCATCTAGGTTTTTCTCTTTTCAGCCCTGTGCTGTAGCAATTGGTCAGACATCTTGGTATAATGTCTAAGTTGTGAGCTAGAAGTGTTATTTGCCGCTGAGACCTGTGGCTGAGAGCTTAATCCGGCCGAGACATGATAGTC